>CAUYON010082554.1:0-14774 GCA_963573935.1 Arctocebus calabarensis
CCAAAAAATGGAGGGGCATTTGGCGGCTGCCTGTAGTCCCAGCTACTTGGGAGGCAGAGGCAGGAGACTCGCTTGAGCCCAGGAATTGGAGGTTGTTGTGAGCTGTGATGCCACAGCACTCTACCCAGGGTGACAGCTTGAGGCTCTGTCTCAAAAATAAATAAATAAGAAATGTATCTTTTTGTACGAAAAGTAAAATAATATAAAAAGGTAAAAATAAAGAAGTCTTGTTCTCACCCCCCGTCCTGCTGCTTATAGTAGTTTTTTGTGTCTTTTTCAGTGATTCTTTATGTAGAAACAAAGTACAAATACATATCTATTCCTATTTCTGCCCTTTCCTATGTAAGGTTTCATACAACATGGTTTTTAATATACATATATATACACACACACACTTTTTGCTTTAATGTATATGTGTGTGTGTGTATATATATATATATTTTTTTTTTTTTTTCTGAGAGAGAGTGTCACTATGTTGCTCTGGGTAAAGTGCGGTGGCATCACAGCTCATAGCAACCTCAAACTTCTGGGCTCAAGCGATTCTCTTACCTCAGCCTCCCAAGTAGCTGGGACTAAGGCACCCGTCGCAACACCTGGCTTTTTTTTTTCTGCAGTTGTCATTGTTGTTTAGCAGGCTCAGGCTGGGCTGGAACCTGCTAGCCTCGGTGTGTCTGGCTGGTGCTGTAACCACTGTGCTATGGACGCCTAGCCATATTTTTAATATATTTTTATACTTTTTTTTTTTAAAAGATTATTTTTAGAATAATTTTATTTTAGGTTCACAGCAGAATTGTGTGGAAAGTACAGAATTCTCTTATGCCCCAACCCTGTCAATCCCTTCCTGATGCTTCCTCCACTGTTCTCCAACATTTCTTTCCCAGATAGTACATTTGTTTAAATCATGGAACCTACATTGACAAGTTATCTCTCAAAATTTGTAGTTACATTAGGGTTCACTTTTAGTGTTTGTGCTTTCTGTAGGTTTGGACAAATGTATAATGGCATGTATTCACCACTGTAGTATCATTCTGAGTAGTTTCACTTCTCTGAAAATCCTCTGTGTTCTATTTATCCCTTCTTCCCCCTAACCTTTGGCAGCCACTAGATATTTTACTGTCTTCATGGTTTTGCCTCTTATAATGTCATATAGTCGGAACTATATGAAGGCAGTATGTAACCTTTTCAGATTGGCTTCTTTCACTTAATAAGTTCCTCCTGATCTTTTTGTCACCCTGGGTAGATTGTCATGGCGTCATGGTAGCTCACAGCAACCTTAAACTCTTGGGCTTGAGTAGTCCTCTTGCCTCAGCCTCCCAAGTAGCTGGGACTATAGGCATGTGCCCCTGTACCTGCTAGTTTTTCTGTTTTTAGTAGAGCTGGGAGTACCACTCTTGCTCAGCCTGGATAACTCATTTCCTTTTAGTGCTCAATAATATTGCATATTCTGGGTATACGACAGTTTGTTTATCCAGTCATCTACTGAAGGACATCTTGGTTGCTTTCCACTTTTGGCAATTATAGCTAAAGCTACCGTAAACATAGTTTGCAGGTTTTTGTGTGCACATATATTTTCAACGAATTCAGGTAAATACCAAGGATCATGATTACTATATTGATCAAGTGGTAAGAGTACGTTTAGCTTGGTAAGAAAGTGGCAAACTGTCTTCCAGAGTGGCTGTACCATTTTGCGTTCCCACTAGCAGTGAATGAGAGTTCCTATTCTTCCAAATCCTCTCTAGCAGTTGGTGTCTACATGTGTTTTTCACCTTACTAATTTGTCCAAAACATCTTTTCTTTTCTTTTTTTTTTTTTTTTGAGACAGAGCCTCAATCACAGCGACCTCCAATTCCTGGGCTCAAGCGAGTCTCCTGCCTCCACCTCTCAAGTAGCTGGTACTACAGGCGCCAGCCACAATGCCCAGCCATTTTTTGGTTGCAGCCGTCATTGTTTGGTGGGCCCGGGCTGAGCCCGCCAGCTCAGCCTTAGCCCGCCAGCTCAGCCTTAGCCCATTGAGCCACAGTTGCCGAGCCTGTTCTGAACATCTTTTCAAATTAGCACATTGAAAACATTTGCGTTTTTTTTTTAACATCTGTATGGTAACACAGATGTGCTGCAGTTTATTTAATTAGTCTTCTATTGATGGCCACATAGGTTGTCTCAATATTTTCCTTTTACAGACAAGCTACAGTGACCTTAAGTTACTTTGCTATGTTGTATTTGTATATCTGTAGGATAAATGTGCAGAAATAGGATTGCTGGGTCAAAGGGTTTAAATGCATCCATTTTGCCAAATTGCCCTCTCTTGGAGTTGCTTGTACCAGTTAGCACACTTACCACAGTCAGTGAGAAGGCTTGTTTACTTACAGCCTCACCTATGGAGTTGTTAGACATTGGGAGTTTTGCTAGTCCAGTAGGTGAGAAATACTTTGGTGGAAGTTGAGGGTCTTTTCATACCTTGAAGGTCATTTTTTGTGATCTGTGTGTTTTTGTTTCTGTCTTTAAGTCATTTTTATGTTAGGTTTTTGAAGCTCTTGAAATATTAGGAAGATTAGTTCTTTTGATATGAGTTGTAAGTTTTTTTTTCACTTGTCACTTGATTTTATAGAGATATAAATTTGAAGCTGATTCTGCCTGATTTCACATTCTGTACTTTTCATCGCTATTATTATACTGCCTCAAATATTACATGTTCTACATTCCTGAAATATATTATTTATGTGTATCTATGATTTAATGCATCTAGCATTTTAAAACTGCCTTGTAGTAATGATTTCTTCCCTTGACAGACACGACATCAACGAGGAGATACACATCCTCTAACTTTAGAAGAAATTTTGGATGAAACACAACATTTAGATATTGGGCTCAAGCAAAAACAATGGCTGATGACTGAGGTAAGATAGGCTTAAAATATTATAAAAAATTTAGTTGGTTACTGAGAGATATTTGCTATAACTAGAATATTTTTAATGTATCGAAACCTGATGTTTCTTTTTCTTAAAAAGAAGTGGTATAGGCTCAGCGCCTGTGGCTCAAGCGGCTACGGCACCAGCCACATACACCTGAGCTGGTGGGTTCTAATCCAGCCTGGGCCCGCCAGACAACAATGATGGCTGCAACAAAAAAATGGTCGGGCATTGTGGTGGGCGCCTGTAGTCCCAGCTGCTTGGGAGGCGGAGGCTGGAGACGCGCTTGAGCCCAGGAATTGGAGGTTGCTATGAGCTGTGATGCCCCAGCACTCTATCCAGGGTGACAGCTTGAGGCTCTGTCTCAAAAAAAAAAAAAAAGTGGTATAGGGTCTTTGTTTTTTAAATATATGTATTTATAAGACTGGTTTGTTGGTTTTCACATTTTATTTGTCTCTTAAAAATTATTATTACTTTTTTTAGAGACAGAATCATGCTCTGTAGCCCTGGCTAGAGTGCACTGGCTAGAGTGCAGTGGCATTGTCATAACTCCCTGCAACCTCAAACTCCTGGGCTCAAGGGATCGTCCTGCTTTAGCGTCCCTCTAGTTGGGACTACAGGTGTGAGCCACTGTGTCTGGCCAGGTTGTCATTTAATTTAATTTTTAATTAATTAATTTATAGACAGTCTTACTATGTCGTCATTGGTAGAGTGCTGTGGCATCACAGCTCACAGCAACCTCAAAGTTTTGGGCTTAAGTAATTCTCTTACCTCAGCCTCCCAAGTAGCTGGGATTATAGGTGCCCACCACAATGCCCGGCTGTTTTTGTTGGTGTAGTTGTCATTGTTTAGCAGGACTCAGCCAAGTTCAAACCCACCAGACCTGGTGCTTGTGGTGCTATAGGCGCCAAGCCTGTCTGTTTATTTTAAAATGTTAAGGCTTTAGAATAAAAGTCAAAATAAAAAGAAATGTACCAGTTCCACTTAATGTTTTTACAGAATGCTTGTGCTTATTTTAAATTGCTAAGATTATAATTTATATGTTTGTTATTTTTATGTTTTAGGAAATTTAAAGCCCAAGATCCTATAGGGGTAGTAAGATATTTTGTTACATTGTTACTACTATTATGCCCTGATAGGGAAAAATAATCAAGAACACTGTATAAAACACACAATTTGAAGAAACTCCAGCACAATCTGTGACAATGCTTATTTATTTATTTGGAGACAGAGTCTCAAGCTGTTGCCCTGGGTAGAGTGCCATGGTGCAACAGCTCACAGCAGCCTCCAAATCTTGGGCTTAAGCAATTCTTTTGCCTTAGCCTTGAAAGTAGCTGGGACTACAGGTGCCCACCAGAACGCCTGGCTATTTTTTTTGTTGCAGTTGTCATCGTTGTTTTAGCTGGTCTGGGCTGGGTTTGAACCCGCTCAGCACCCTACCCACTGAGCTACGGTTGCCGCCCAGTGCTAATTTATTTTAAGCCACTAAACTTGTGGTAATTTTTTTTTTTTTTTTTTAAACAGTCTCAGTTTGTCACCCTTGGTAGAGTGCTGGGGTATCATAGCTCATAAAAACCTCAAACTCTTGGGCTCAAGTGATCCTCTTGCCTCAGCCTCCTGAGTAGCTGGGACTACAAGTGCCTTCCACAACGTCCAGCTATCTTTAGAGATAGGGTCTCCCTCTGGCACAGGCTGGTCTTTGGACTCCTAAAGTCCTGCCTCCCAGAGTGCTAGGATTACAGGCCTGAGCCACGGTGGCTGGCTTGATTATGCTACTTCGGAAATGAATAGCGCTTAAAAAATTCAGCTATTTGGTGGGAGGGGCAGACACTGGCTGAGTGCAGTGGAATGGAGCTGTGTCCAGGCTGAGCCAGGCATGCATGGGCTGTGCGGGGAGTGGCTGCTGAGCATAAGAGCAAGCATGAAAGGCCCCGTAGGAGTGGCTGCCCGAGCAGTGCCAGAGATGGGGTGCAGCGGCCCACCTTCACCACTTGTGTGCATGTCTTCCAGATTGACCCTAGCACCAAGAAGAATTACATGCCTGCAAGCAAGCAGGCTGTCACCGTTTCCTACTGCTATGGTTTTATAAGGAACAGCTATCAGATCATCAGTGTTGATGGAGCCAAGGTGATCGTCAACAGCATAGTCACACCAAGGGTGACGTTCACTAAAACATCACAGAAGTCTGGGCAGTGGGCCAACAGCAGGGCAACGTGAAGTTTGACTTGGGGTTTTCCTCAGAGCAGCAGTTGGCAAAGTTTGCATAGAAATCCCAGGAAGTGAAAGAAGCAGCCAAACTAGCCAGAGACAAGTCCCAGGAGAAATTGGAGACCTGGAGAAGTCATTCCCAAGCGTTTAATGTCAATGAGACAGGCGATGAAAAGGCTTCTCACGTGGGTCCGGCTGACACACACCCACCTCCAATCTGAGAATGACAGGCTGAAGATGGCATTGACTCAGGGAGCCTCTAAGGTGAAGAAGTGGGAGATGAGCGCTGCAGGACTCAGTGGCCAGTGCGGAGCCAGGGAAGAGGCCGTTCTCCATGTGCTGCGACTACGACCGGCTTTGCCACAAGATGGACAAGCTCGAAGAGCAGTGCAGCAGGATCAGCACTGATAGTGGGAGCACCCAGCTGAAGAGACAGATTGAGGAGCTAGTGGCAGAAATGCAAGTCAAGGGGACAGAGTTGAGAGGTCTCTGAAAACAAAGTGAAATCATAGCTCATGTCAGAGAGTGACTGTGTCTGAGAAGTTAGAGACAGCAGAAACAATCAAAACCTGGAAGACAAAGTGTGCTCTCAAGACAGGCGTTGAGGAGAGTAAGGACCGAAAGCACTCCCTGAAGGTGGCGTCGAAGAGCTTCCTGGAGGTTCTGGATGACAAGGTCGATGACCTCCATGACCTATGCCCAGGACTTTCCAAGCTGGGCTTGGACTATTAGCCTTGGGCCCACACTGCACTTGTGAGTTCTTAGAGTGTGTGAGACGAGCTTGGACCAGGACATTCTTTTGTCTGTCGCTTCTGTAAATGCAGGTGCAGTCTGTCGTGTTTCCAAACCAGTTGTGCCTTTCACTTACTCCTCTCTAAAATAGAGATCTTTGACTTCTCCAGCCTTGCGAGGTTGCGGACAACTGGAAGATTCTGACTCAGAAATCCAGAGCTAGATCTACCTTACACATTTAAGCAGTCAGGACAGGGATGTTTATATCTTTCTTAAGGATTGCTGCAACCATATGAACTAAAAACAAGTACATGTATTTTGTGATCCAAATATCAATACTCTTTATACCAGGCCATTTGGCTTCTTTTATTGAAAAATGTACTCTGGACATCCAGCAGCAGTCCTTGGGGGCACCAAGAGAATAGCTTCCCTCTCAGTAAACTCTGATATGCTTTAAAACAACCCTTCAGTAGAGACTTATCCAGAGAAAGGAAACAAGCTTCTGGTGGGGGTGTTTTCTGGCATGGTGACCATCTGCATCCACTGCATTCCCCAGTGTGTCCCAGTGTGTGCGACAGTGTTCCTTTTCTTGGTTTTAATTTCTGAGCAGATTATTGTGCTATGGGAGCATACTCAGTGAGGGGTGCCTGGCACAAAGTAGGGGCTTAATAAATATTTGTACAATAAAATATTTAAAAAATCAGTTATCTGCCTCTTTCAAGTTTATGGAATGACAACCAAGAAGACTACTTTCAAAGGCCAGTGATAGATTTTAAAGACCAAATGGGCTGGGTGTGGTGGCTCAAGCCTATAATCCCAGCCAAGGCAGGTGGTTTGCCTGATCTGAAGAGTTCAAGACCAGCCTGAGCAAAAGCAAGACCTCGTCTCTACTAAAAAGAGAAAAACTGAGGTGCGAGGATCACTTGAGGCCAAGTTGGAGGTTGCTGTAAGGTATGAAGCCATAGCACTCTACCCAGGGCGACAGTTTGAGACTGTCTCAAAAAAAGATCAAATGTATAATTCCTAAACTTAGGCTCAGCACCTGTAGCTCAAGCAGCTAAGGTGCCAGACATATACACTAGAGCTGGAGGGTTCGAATCCAGCCTGGGCCTACCAAACAATGACAGCTACAACCAAAAAATGGCTGGGCATTGTGGCAGGTGCCTGTGGTCCTGGCTATTTGGGAGGCTGAGGCAGGAGAATCGCTTGGGCCTGGCCCAGGGGTTGGAGATTGCTGTAGGCTGTGATGCTACAGAACTCTACCCAGGGCAACAGCTTGAGGCTCTGTCTCAAAAAAAAAAAAGAAAAAGAAATTCCTAAACTTAATTAATTAATTTTTACCGAGCAAAATATAGTTCTTGATTTTCACAATGTAAATTTTTTTGTTTTTTAGAGACAGAGTCTCACTTTGTTGTGCTCCGTAGAGTGCCGTGGTGTCACAGCTCATAACAACCTCCAGCTCCGGGGCTCAGGTGATTCTCTTGCCTCAGCTTCCTGAGTAGCTGGGACTACAGGCACTCGCCGCAATGGCTGGCTAATTTTTGTTGCAGTTTGACTGAGGCTGGGTTCAAACCGCCACCCTCAGTATATGGGGCTCGTGCCCTACCCACTGAGTCATAGGCACCACCCTTCACAATATAAAATTAACCAATAGCTCATTATATACCTGATACACAAATAATTGTAATCTGCTTTTATTTTTTAATTTTTGAAATTTATTTATTTTTTGAGACAGAGTCTTACTCTTGACATTCCGGGTAGAGTGCCCAGGCATCATCTTAGCATGTAGCATCCTCAAATTCCAGGGTTTGAGCAATTCTTGTGCCTTAGCCTCTTGAGTACCTGGGACTTCAGGTGCCTGCCAAGATGCCTGGCTATTTTTTTTTCTATTTTTAGTAGAGACAGGTTCTTGGTCTTGCTCAGGCTGGTCTCAAACTCTTGAGCTCAGACAATCCACCCGCCTCTGCCTCCTAGAGTGCTAAGAACACAGGTGTGAGCCACTGTGACCAGCTGATAATACACCTTTTTTTTTTTTTGAGACAGAACCTCACTTTATCACCCTCTGGAGAGTGCTGTGGCATTCTAGCTCACAGCAGCCTCAAACTCTTGGGCTCAAGTGATCCTCTTGTCTTAGCCTCCCAAGTAGCTGGGATTGTAGGTGCCTACCACAATGTCCAACTATTTTTAGATATGAGGTTGCTTTGTCTCAGGCCAGTCTCAAACTTGTGGGCTCAAGCAGTCCACCTGCCTTGGCCTTCCAGAGTGCTAGGATTACAGGCAAGCATCACCGCGCTCAGCCCCAATTTGATGGTTTACTTAATCTTGAAGTTGCATAGACTATCAATGTTAGTTAAGGATTATTTTTACTATATTAGTATTTTATTCTCCTTTTCTTCTATGTTTCTTCTCTCTCCTTTCAGGTTCAGGCTGGCAGCTACAAAAGAAAATAGATAGGATTGCTCTTTCTTCAAGAGCTTTCTTTCTGATATCAGCTGTGCAATAGAACTGATTAGGAACGTAATTATATTCAGTAATTCTGGTGTTCCTACTCAATTTTATTTTCAAGCTGGTAATATAGGTATAAAGGTCTTACATGTACTACTTTGATCTTGTTCAGTTACTTCTGTAGCTGCTACTTCTGTAGCTTCAGGTGGGGAAGACTATTGATTTGTTTATCTCAGGATAATGTTTTTTATGTTATAATGCCAATAAATAATAAACTATACTTTGAGACTGGGATGGGCAATACCCAATTTATTTTGTTGGTTAATATTAATAGATTTTTTTTTTTTTTTTTGAGACAGTTTCACTTTATCACCCCCTGGTAGAGTGCTATGGTGTCACAGCTCACAGCAACCTCAAATTCTTGGGCTTAAGTGATTCTCTTGCCTCAGCCTCCCAAGTAGCTGGGACTACAGGCGTCTATCACAACGACCGGCTATTGTTTGTTGTTGTGGTTGTTGTGGTTGTCATTGTTGTTCAGCAGACCTGGACAGGTTCGAACCTGCTAGCCTCAGTGTATGTGACCAGTGCCCTAACCATTGAACTACATACAGGTGCCAAGCCTGCTTTTTTATTCTATTTATTTATTTTTTTTAGAGACAGAGTCTCACTTTGTCACCCTGGGTAGAGTGCCGTGGTGTCACACAGCTCACAGCAACCTCCAACTCCTGGGCTTAGGCGGTTCTCTTGCCTCAGCTTCCCGAGTAGCTGGGACTACAGGCGCCTGCCACAACGCCCAGCTATTTTTTTGTTTTGCAGTTTGGCCAGGGCCGGGTTTGAACCCGCCACCCTCGGTATATGAGGCCGACGGTCTGCTTGCTGAGCCACAGGCACCGCCTCAAACCTGCTTTTTTAATTCTTAGCTATCTTGTCTTCCAAAATAATGGGAGTTCAGCTTTCTTCAAAGCAGTTGTAATAAAATTATTTATTTCTGTTCAAATAATTTATGTAAATAATAAACAGTATCTTCTACAAAAAGCGAATACCATGTTCTTTACCTACTGTTCTGGGATCCTGGATGCCCAATATTTTAGATCTGGTCTAAAATATTCACAGGATAATTTTCATTTGTGTTGAGTAGTGTTATATTTCTTAGGTAATTAGTAGAATTTAAGTACATATATATGAACTTTCCTTTTGTTAACACATCTAAATTGCGTCACTGTTACAGGCATTAGTCAACAATCCCAAAATTGAAGTAGTAGATGGGAAGTACGCTTTCAAGCCCAAGTACAACTTGAAAGATAAGAAGGCCCTGCTGAGGCTCCTAGACCAGCATGACCAGCGAGGATTAGGAGGGATTCTTTTAGAAGACATAGAAGAAGGATTGCCCAATTCCCAGAAAGCTGTCAAGGTAACCTCTCCTTCCTTTCTCTGTCTCAATATAATTTGAATTAATAATGTCTTCTTGGTCTAGAGAATATCACACATTTCAAAATTATTTTTTTAAGTCTTTATCATGTATTCCCGAGGTTGTAGGGAGCCACTGGAAGATTAAAGTTTGTCTTGTGCCACAAAGCAGGAAAAGGGAGGACATCTTTGTATAGTTTTAGCAGGTCTCTTGTTGTAGTATGATTGTTGATTTTTCAGAATATTTCTGAGAAGTTTTTCATAACATTTCTCTTGTGTTTATAAACAAGAGCTGCTTAAACAATTACTAATTAATTGAAAACTACTGAATTAATAATGAACTAATTAATTTGGAAACATTAATTTGGATTCTACCTAACAAATGCCAACAATATAACCTAAGTGTATGTACCCTTATATTACTCTGAATTAGTAAACATTGCTTACCAGCAGAATTAGAGGCATGAAAATGCAAAAGCATTGGTTAATGACCTGGTATTCTTAAAGTACTAATGGTGCTATCAGTTAAGGTCATAATGATACAGATTGCATTTCCATTTGAAATTTGAAACTCACTTGGAAAGGCTGCTTTTTCTTTTTTTTAATTTCAGTTTTTGGCTGGGGCTGGGTTTGAACCCACCACTTCTGGCATATGGGACTGGCACCCTACTCCTCTGAGCCATAGGCGCCGCCTGGAAAGGCTGCTTTTTTCCATTCTTCACAGTTGCTATTGATTGATGCCAACTTTTAGGAGGTTTATTCTTTTTGCTACCCGTGAAGTAGAATTTACTCCTTTCTCCTATGCTTTGTAGTAATTGAATTATACATGTGTTAGACCTTTTGGTATATTGTACCACAAGTTCCTGAGTTTGTATTTACTCTTTTCTATTCTGTTACTCTGTCATGTTCACTGATTTTTTTTTTTTTTTTTTTTTACCTCGAATTTACTGTAAAGTCCAATTGGTGCATTTCTTCCTTTTCTCTTTTTTTTGATACAGAGGGTCTCTCTCTGTTGCCCTGGGTAGAGTGCCATGGCATCATCTTAGCTCACAGCAATCAATTTTAAATTCTTGGGCTCAAGTGATCCTCTTGCCTCCCCTCCTCTTGAGTAGCTAGGACTACAGGTGCCCACTATGACGGCTAGTTTTTCAACTTTTAGTAGAGATGGGGACCTTTTTTTTTTTTTGAGACAAGAGTCTCACTTTGTCACCCCTTGGTAGAGAGCAATGGCGCCATAGCTCACAGCAACCTCAGACTCTAGGGCTCAAGTGATTTTCTTGCCTCAGCCTTCCAAGTAGCTGGGACTATAGGCACTTGCCACAGCTCCTGGCTAATTTTAGAGACAGGCTCAGGCTGGTCTCCAACTCGTGACCTCAGGCAGTCCGCCTGCTTTGGTCTTCCAGAGTGCTGGGATCACAGGCATGAGCCACTGTGCCTGGCTAGAAATGGAGTCTTGCTCTTGCTTGAACTGGTCTTGAACTTGTGACTTTAAGTAATCTACCCTCCTTGGCTTCCCAGAGTGCTAGGATTACAAGTGTGAGCCACCACATCTAGGTGATTTTCTTATTTTAAAAGTAATATTTTTCACTGTGGGGCCCAGAGACTAGCCTGAGTGAGAGCAAGATCCTGTCTCTCAGGCCGTGTCTGTAGCTCAGTGGGTAGGGCACTGGCCCCATATACCAAGGGTGGTGGGTTCAAACCAGACCCCAGCCAAACAGCAACAAAAATATAGCTGAGCGTTGTGGCGGGTACCTGTAGTCCCAGTTACTGCGGGGGTGGGGGTAGGTGGGAGGGGGCTGAGGCAAGAAAATCGCTTAAGTCCAGGATTAACTGGGGGGATATAACTTCTAGATATTAATCTCTTATCAGAAACATGATTTTCAAGTATTTTTTCCCAATATGAGGGATGCCTTTTTTCAGTTGATTGTGTTCTTTGTTACACCAAAGTGGTTCACGGCATTAGGAAGTTTGGGAACCACTGCCATAGCTGGTGGAAGGGCCTCCAACATCAGGGCAAGCAGGCAGAGAAGCTCCATGCTGTTTTTCATAGCAGTTACACCATTTTACAATCTCACCAACAGTGCATGAGGGTTCCAGTTTCTCCACATTCTTGCCATCATTGGTTGTTTTCTGTTTTCTGCTTTTATTTTTGATAACTAGCCATCATCCTCATGTGAAATGATAGCTTTTTTTTTTTTTGAGACAGAGCCCCAAGCTGTTGCCCTGGGTAGAGTGCCGTGGCATCACAGCTCACGGCAACCTCAAACTCCTGGATCTAAGAGATTCTCTTGCTTCAGCCCCCCCAAGTAGCTGGGACTTCAGGCACCCGCCACAATGCCTGGCTATTTTTTGGTTGTAGTTGTCGTTCTTGTTTGGCAGGCCCAGGCTGGATTCAAACTTGCCAGCTCTGGTGTACGTGGCTGGTGTCTTTGCCTCTTGAACTACAAGTGCCGAACTAAAATGATAGCTTTTTGCATTTTTCTAGATACTAATGGTGAACATCTTCATATGCTTGTTGACTGTTGTATGTCATCTTTGAAAGAATGTCTATTCAAGTCCTTTGCTCTTTTTTTTTTTTGAGACAGAGCCTCAAGCTGTCACCCTGGATAGAGTGCTGTGGCATCACAGCTCACAGCAACCTCCAAATCCTGGGCTCAAGCAAGTCTCCTGTCTCCACTTCCCAAGTAGCTGGGACTACAGGCGCCTGCCACAACACCCGGCCATTTTTTTGTTGTTGTTGTTTGGCAGACCCGGGTTGGATTTGAACCTGCCAGCTCGGGTATACGTGGCTGGCGCCTTAGCCCATTGAGCCACAGGTGCTGAGCCCTTTTGCTCATTTTTGAATCACAGTTGTGAATCAGACATTTTATTGTTGTTGACTTGCGGGGGGGGTATAAATTGTGGATATTAATCTCTTATCAGAAACATGATTTGCAAGTATTTTTTCCCAATATGAGGGATGCCTTTTTTCAGTTGATTGTGTTCTTTGTTACACCAAAGTTTTTGAGTTGATGTCTCATTTGTCTGTTTTTGATTTTGTTAACCTTTGCCTTTGGTGTCATGTCCAAATCTAATGTCATGAAGCTTTTCTCTATTTTTTTCTTCTGGGAGTTTTATAGTTTGGGGTAATATGTTTAGGTCTTTAATACATTTAGAGTTAATTTTCACATATAGTGTAAGATAAGGGTTTAATCTCATTCTTTTGCACATGGATATGCAGAACCATATCCATATCTGGTTTTCCCAGATCCAGTCTTTTTTAAATCTACCCAAGATAGTACGTGTTACTTTATCTCAGCACCATTTGTTGAAGAAACTGTCCTTTCCCTGTTTAGTGAACTTGGCACCCTTGAAGATCATTTGACCATATACGTGAAGGTTTATTTCTAGGCTTTTTATTCTGTTCTATTGGTCTATGTATCTGTCTTTTTGTCAGGACTACAATGTTTTGATTAATGTAGCTTTGTAATAGGTTTTGAAATCAAGAAGTGTGCAATTTCCAACTTTGTTCTTTTTCAAGACTGTTTTGGCTATTTGGGGTCCATTGAGATTCCACTGAATTTTTGGACAGATTTTTTTCCATTTCTGCAAAAAGTGCCATTGGGATTTTTGATAGGGATCACACTGTGAATTTGTAGCTTGCTTGCAGTGGTATTGACATCTTAACAATATTAAGTTTTCCAGTTCATGAACACAGAAGTCTTTCCATTTTTTTTGTCTTTAAATTCTTACAACTGTGTGTGTGTGTGTGTGCTTTTTCTTTTGAGACCAGAGTTTCACTTGGTTGCCCCAGGTAGCATGCTGTGGCATCATAGCTCACAGCAACCTCATATTCCTGGGCTCAAGTGATCGTCTTACTTTAGCCTCCCAAATACATCTCATCCCTGGGTGTAGCTGGGAATACAGGTGCCTGTCACAGCTAGTTTTTAGAGACCCCAGTTTACTCTTGTTCAGCCTGGTCTCACCTTCCTGAGTTCTGAGATTACAGGTGTGAGCCATTTTGCCTGCCAACCTTGTCTTTTGGGTTCTTTTAATTTACTTTAACTATGTACAGGTGAGTATCCCTTATCCCAAAAGGTTAAGTCCAGTCCAGAAAGTGTTTTGGATTTCAGATTTTTTTGGATTTTGGAATATTTTCATTATGCTAGTTGAGCATTCCACATGGAAAAATCCAAAATCTTAAATGCTCCAGTGAGCATTTCCCTTGAATGTCATGTTGGTGCTCAAAACGTTTTAGATTATGGACCACTTCGGATTATGGGTTTTTGGATGTGGGACACTCAACCTATAGTTACTGCTATTTCCCACCTGAATCTAATGGACTCTATATTAAGTCATTTTACGAATAATTGATATAAGTAAGAATAAAGGGACAGCGAAAAACATCTTCATTAGAAATTTAACCAAGAATTTAAGATAGCAGACTTCTATCAAAGTGGTTTGGCAGGCACACCTCAAAAAGAAGAGGCTGAGTATGGTGGCTCACACTGTAATCCTAGGGCTGTGGGAGGTGGAGGCAGGAGGATCCCTTGAGCCTGGGAATTTGAGACCAACCTGGGCAAAAGCAAGACCTTGTCTCTACTAGAAATAGAAAAATTAGCCAAGTGTTGTGGCAGGCACCCTGTAGTGCCAGCTATTTGGGAGGCTGAAACAGGAAGAGTGCTTGAACATAGGAGTTTGAGGGTTGCTGTGAGCTACACGGATGCCACAGCATTCTGCCCAGGGTAACAGAGTGAGACTCTGTCTCAAAAAACAAAAGAAGAAGAAGAAAGAATACTGTCATGTATCCCTTTAGCAAAGTGAGAGGGGTAAAGACTTTTATCACCAAATAGTATCCAAAGCCCCTCCTGTTGATGACTAGGTGAGAATGCCTTGTTCCCTCGTTCTTTTTTTTAAAATCCTTCTTCTCTTCTGTCCCTACCTCATTGTTTCTTTCTTTCTTTTTTTTTTTTTTTTGAGACAGAGCCTCAAGCTGTCACCCTGGATAGAGTGCTGTGGCATCACAGCTCACAGCAACCTCCAATTCCTGGGCTCAAGCGAGTCTCCTGCCTCCACCTCCCAAGTAGCTGGGACTAC
>CAUYON010082555.1:0-26768 GCA_963573935.1 Arctocebus calabarensis
AAACACTGGCAGCTCCTTCTGGCTCGGTGGCCCAGTTTGGCGCCCCAGACAACACTCAAAAACTCCAGCGCTCTTGCCCAATTTCTCCCAAGTCAGTTCACCCGAGTGCCAATTCCATAAGAAACCCAAACAGCTCACAGGCAAGGCCTTTCCAACCTGCAGTCCCACTTTTGCCCCAACCACAGCCACCGACAGGATCAGACCAAATGAACAGACGCAAACACTTGCCCAATCTTCACCACTTTTGTCTTCCTCGGGGTGTCTAGAAGCCTCACGCTATCTCCCTGTGTCCCCAAAGGGAAGTTTCTGGGCAGATCCCACCTGCCAGAGATGCCTGAAGTCCTCTCTCCCCAGTCTCACCGTGCCCAGCCGCAAGGAAGCTGCTACTTGGCCGCTATCTTGCTCCTGAAAATTTTTTCTTAAATTACTAATGACATAAATGTGTCAGTTTTTACTAAAATTTCACCAAAATTTGAAACTTGGCAATTAAGTTATAGCTGTTCTTTTATTACAATTTTCTTTTTATGTCAGAGGCAATTGAAGGATTTCCTAACAAAAACATTAGATCCCTCTTCCTCTGACTCACCAAATGAATGTCTGTGCCATGGCTTTGGGTCAACCCAGACCTAGGTTTGAATTTAACCTAGGTTTGGCTTTGCTCTCTTTATATTATCTCTATAATATCTAGCTACTAAAGTTTTTTACTGTTAGATGTGACAATGAATGCAAAGCCTCTCTTCAGCATTCAGCAGACATTCCTTTTTGCTTTACCTGACCTCTTATCTGTGGAGTTCTTTCATTTACTTGTGTCCGCCATATTCTGCCTTGTGTTACTAGGTGACTGCTAATAAGAATTTGTCTTAAATCTCTTTATGTTCCCTCCTATGCCTCAGCTGTAAATATTTATCCCTGTTCCTTTTTAGAAAGATAACTATGCTTTGGTATTCTGTTGGCTCGAATAAAAAACAAAAGTTACAAGATATCTAGAGAACAATTAACTTTGTGCTGCTTTTGTTATAAAATCCTAGATTGACTGAATCAGAGAAGGCAGAGTTCACTATTGTGCTTTGATACACTATTGTGTTTTGTGGATTGAAGGTGGTAGGGTGGGAGAGGCAAGTGTTTTCTAGAAAGAAAGAGAAAAGAATCCTAAACAGAGAAAGAGTTCAGAGATTAGCCCAAGACTGAGAAATAAAAGCCTGCTGTGGGTCCCTAGGATATTATCATGCAAAGCACAGCTTAAGGTGATGAGACTTTGGGTGGTGTGACCCAGGGATGGGATAAACAACAGGACAGGGAAGCCCAGGTGAAATGGAGAGGCAGGGATCAACACGATGACCACTGAAGACTTTCTGGATACCCTTCATCATCAGGTTGTAAGTTCCAGAAGGTCAAGAATTTCTGTTGCTTCCCCAATGGCCGACTATACTCGTAGTAGTACCTAGAACAGTGCCTGGCAAAGAAAAATAAAATGCATGTAATAAAGAGGTATTTAATCATTCATTGCACGGAGTGTGTTAATGACATGAAGGAAGAAAGTTTAAGTAACTTGGGGAAATAGAAGGATATGTCAAGATGACCCGAGGTTTCACAAGTGGGGAGATGGGAGAAAAAAGCATTATCACTAATTAAAATAAGTAAATTGAAAAGCTGCTTGGTCTAGAAGACTGAAGAGTTTGGTTGTGAATGTGTTGACTCTGCTTTCTTACAGTACGTTGCCTATAGTGGGTGCTGATAAATACATGTTGAACTGAATGCTCAGCAAGCAGTTGGAGGTAGAAGGCTAAGACTTAAGAAAGTAGTCATAGCTAGTCTCTGTGAAGGGTTATCAGAACCCCTGAGAGATCTTAGATACAGACGTGTTAGGAGAGAGGGGTACTAAACTGAAAAAAAGGACATGCACATTTTCTGCAGTTATCTGCAAAGGAACTTATGAATTATCCCAGGGCTAAGTAAAATTTAGGAACAACTTCCAAATATTTAGCATTGGTATTTTATTGCTTTCCAACCTATGGATTAGAATTTTGTCTACTTGAGAGATTCTCAGTGGTAGGACTGTTAGCTCTAAGTCCTGGAAGTGGTCCAGGAAGATTCAAAATATTCAATTTCATAGTGTATGGCCAATACAAACTTATCAATGATACAAACTTTTGTGAATCCAAAGGCTAGGACTATATTTGATTTGGGTAAAATGCATTAATTTACAAGTGGCATACAGTTAAATCCCACCTGCTTCCTATCTCTTTCTCTAAGCTAAACCAAAATTATATCTGTTTCTTTTTAGTCTTATAGGCAGGGAATTAGAAGACCCTACCTTTTATGGGATAATAATAAGATGACGATGATGATTGAAATTACCGGTATTTACCACTTTTGAAGCACTGCAGATAGCTATTTGGGTAGTCAGTATATCACCACATGGTTAACATAGTCATCACAAGTAATAGGCATTGCCATTAATGTATAGTAAAAAGTACTGGATTTGCATACTAATAAGGATCTGCTAAACTGTTTCCCTGTGATGAGCCTGACACCATTATAAGTGCCTCTATAGTTAGCTTAAAAATAGGATCTTTCCCTTGTGAAGCAATTTATTGAATAAATCAGAGTAAAAATAATAGTTGCTTTTTCCATTCCTATTGTCAGGGCACTACCACCTCTCACCTGTCACTCCTCTCCCCAGCAAGAGACCTTGAGGGTCCTATAGATTCTTACTCATTTATAAAGAGAAGGGAATTCAGGTGTGAAAAAGTGCCGATTGGCTAGGAGGACTCACGACAAGGGTTTTGCAGAAAGGTTTTAGTAATCCACATTCTGCACAACCCTGGAAAAAACATTCTAGTTTCGAGGAACCAGAAGTGGAACAGTGGGAACTGGGAACTAGTTCAATTTCATTTTGGTTGACAATTTGATACCCATTCACAAAAGGCTAATTAAGGCTTCACAGGATTTTCGTTCAATTTACCATGGTCAAGAGTGTTTCCTTAAATGCTACACTTCAGAATAACAGCCATTACTTTTTCTTGTATTATTCATATCTTGAATAGAAAGGCACTAACTATGTCATGGATATCAAAAGAAGGTTTTGGAGGTTAATTTGGGCTCAGATCTCAGTCTTGAAACACATTAGCTCTGGAACCTTGGACAAATTACACAACTTCTCTAAGTCTTCAATATCTTCTGGAAAATGAGTCTAGTAATAACCAACAAAGTTGATTTATAATAAACAATATAATCTGGACAGGTGCAATGGCTCATGCCTGTAATCCTAGCACTTCAGAAAGGAAGTGGGAGGTGGGAGGATTGCTTGAGGCCAGGAGACCAGAATGAGCAACAAGATGAGACCCCATCACTACAAAAAAAAAAAAAAAAATAGTAAAACTACTTGGGTGCCATGGAGGCAAGCACCTATCATCCCAGTTGTCTTAATTCTGGTTTCCACTGCACAGTTGTTCCTATACCATACAGATGTTCCACACGTTCAAGGGCTTGGGATAAGCTCGTCCCCAGTCCCACCTCCCCTCATCCTCCAGCCTGTGGAAGGAGAGTAAAAACGGTTCTTGGGACTCAGAGCTACTAAAAAGTCTGAGGCCTTGATAGGGCTGGTAGATTATAAGGACACCGTGATTTATGAAGGTGGAAAAAGGCTTCTTCTTCTTCTTTTTTTAAGTGTTCTTTAAATTTTTAGACAATCAAAAATAAATGTCTTCCTTTTTTTTTTTTTTTGTAGAAAAAGTCTTCTTCTACAGACATGACTTCCTTTTTTGTATAATATCAATAGTTGAGAAATCATCACAGTGGATATTTACGTATGCAAAAATATAGCTGAGTCAATGCTCTGAGGTAGAGATGTTGGAAAAGTATGGCTCTGCTTAAAGGAACTAAACTGTTGTTAGTTAATGTAATAATTTTTACACGCTGTGGACAATCATAGCTCTAAGTCAGGATTTAGACTGCACAGGCATTGCGGCATTTGTTTTGAGATGCACATGTTCTTTAAACAGTTGTTCACAGGAGAGAACACCCCAACACAGCCAGAAGATGATATGGCAGAATCTTTACCTTGAGTTGGAGGAAGGATTGTAAGGAAAAAGGATTAGCTTGGTCAAGTTCAGTCTTGAGGCAGATAGTGTTTAAACAACTGAACCCTTGAGAAGTGTATTTTAAAAATGAAACTTCTTTCTATTATTAACTTAAAAGAGAAAATTTTAAGGAAATTGCCTCTTGTCACTTAATGATTATCTCCAGTGCGGAGTTTCACTCTCTGATATGGTTGTTTTGCTGAGAAGCACATATTTTATTTATTTATTTATTTTTTTTGGTGGACATTTGTGATATTTCTTTTCTTTTAATTTCAGGTTAATGTGAAGATACAAACAACTAGTTTACAATGTTTGCATTTATCAGGTAGAATCCCTCTTGTAGTTGTGCCCTGCACTCAAGAGTTGTGCCATATCCTTACATTGTGCCCAATAAGTGGGAGCACACCAATCCCCTCTCTCCTCCCTTCTTTTCCTCCCTCCTTCCCCCTACCCTCAAATTGAATTGAGTTTTTCTCTTATTTGAGTATGTATTAGATCATCTACTGGCTTCATATTAGTATTGAATACATGGACACTTGCTTTTCCATTCTTGTGATATTTTACTAAGAGGAACGTGAGAAGTAGACCTTTATGAGTAGGTCTGCCTGACAAAGAGTAGACATTCTTACCCTAAATCATCCCAGTAAAGGCTGTACTTGGAATAGGTCTTAAGAATTTAGAAGGCAGGCCCTACACTTGGGATGAGGAAGAAATACTCCTTTATTTGGTCTTATTCCAGGTGAGCCTATAAGTGCTGAGTGGCACCCCATGGTAGTGTGGGGAACTTGGCCTCTGTCACTGGCTGTGTTGAGGCCATATCTCATGACTCAATATCATTTTATTTCAAAGAGATTGCACAGCCCATAACCAAAACGCACACTTAACAAATAGGGCTAGCCTGTGTGTACACTGTCTAAATATCATGACTTCAGGGTTATTTGAAAAACCTTGCCCACTGCAAGAGTCTTCTCTTCCTTCATGGGTCTTCTCCCACCTTATTAGGATAAATCCTCTACCAAAAGGCTGAGTTAAATATACTTACATTGTGAAAACATCTTGCCCAAAATAATTACGAAAATACTAATCCGGAGAGCGCTAAAAGCTTTTAATTCCATCACCTTGTTTAATATTTTTATCAGCTTCCACAAGAATTCAAAATATTTATATAGTAGTAATCATATGCATATACAATAATATATCCTTAGTTCTTAAAAATCAGTGTTTTAAATCAGCAGTCCCCAACCTCTTTGGCACCAGGGACTGGGTTTCACGAAAGACAATTTTTTACGCAGAAGGGGCAGGATGTGGGGGTGAGACAGGATTGCAGGGGGTGCGACAGGCACAGGAGACCAAGGTCAGGCAGAGATGCTGTGCAGTCCTGGTTCCTGACAGGCCACTGTCGGGTACCATTCTGCAGCCTGAGGGTTGGGGACCACAGCGATAAATAGAGCAGAAGTCCCCACCCCAGAGAGTTACTTAGTAGTGATACCGTGGAAGGAAAATGGATTTAGGTCCCAGATACTTTCACTTGAATCACTGTTTTAGTACTGCCAGTATAGTCTTGGATACTTTCCTCAACCTCTTGACTCTGTTTCTTTGTTTCTATCATGAGATGATTCTGGCCTCCAGGATGGGTGAGAGGAACCGATATGATACACAGACAGTCCACGTTGGACAATGACTGATAGTTATCTACATTTTATTACTTCTTGATTTGAGGAGTTTTGTGGCAAGCACTGAGCCAAGTATTCCTTACATCATCATTAGTTTTAATCCTTTTGACATTCTCTTAAAATAGGTTGTGTTGTCTCACTTTACAGTAACCAAAAGGAAGCACACTAAGCCACTGACTTCCCTGAGGTCACACAACAGGCCCAGGGAAGGGTGAACAGTTCCCATAACTGGCAACTACTGAATATGAAGCAAGGGTGTCACCTAAGAAAAGCAGATGGCCTCTCTCCTCCCACATCACTTAGCGGATTTAAACCACGTAGGAAGGTCAGCCTGGATGAGGTGAAACACAGGTTGAATTTTTGAAGGTCAGGAACAAGAGAAGGACAATGAGGCACTCAGGAGAAAACCACAAAAGCAAAGTGAACCTCAAGACAAATCAGCCAGGAAGACAAATTCTCTAAACCTTTTTCACTACCCTGGTATCCCAAAATTCACATTTAAAATTACAAAAAATCTGTGTTCTCAAAGGTGAGTTGTAGAGAGGGCAAAAGATAGGAATTATTTCAGCCTTTCTGGTTTTTTGATTAGCAAGTTGGGAAAACAAGAGCCACCACCTGGTAGGACTGTTACAATGAAGACAAATACATCACAGATCAAGAACTGTGTTCTAGTGTGCGACACGCTGCCAGCCTTGAATTACACCCAAGCTAGCCCACAAGTTTTCTCTCTGCAGTCATTTGATTCCACGTGATTATGCTGCTCAGTTGGCCAAAGGCTGGAGCCCCCAATTCAAGGTTGCTAGACAATGAATTATTTGACAAACACTGAAATTTAAGCAGTACGCATTCGGAGTCATCCAGGTACAAGGATGTTTTTATCATAGGCTTCTCCCTATAGTTACAATAACAATAAACCAAAGAGAAAACAGAACAAAAAAAACACACCCTACCTTCGTTCTTCTTCCTAACGTAATATCTTTTTCAAAAGATAAAAAGCACTAACACGTTTGTCCTTAAAAAGGCAGAGCCCGGCGGTAATTCAGGAGCTCTCTGAACACTCCTCCCCCTCTGCTAGGGAAAGACTGCCCGCTGCACCTCGTATCATCGGCAATGCTCACTGCTCCAAGCCTCTGTGTTTACTTTCACCGCCCGCCACTCGGGCGGGAAGGGAGTACCCGGCCGCCCCTCACTTTTCGCTCCTGCTGCTTTCCAAACAAGCGAGGGAGGGATGGGAGTGTCTTCTCGGCTGTGGAATCGATCCACCTACCTTGTCCTGAAGCCACCCGCCGCCTTTCCCCGGCCCTCCCTTCGCGGTGATTTTCCGGTCCCGGACGCCCGGCGAGGGCGCGTGGCTGGCGTCCGCCCCGCCCGAAGGTAGGGGATCAGCTGAGCTCCCGCCTCGCCGCCCGGGGTTCCGCAGCATCCCTCCACAATAGCACCTTCCTCTGAGAGTTTGGGGGCGCCCGTGGCCACCGCGCAACTGGCGCCAGTCAGCAGGCAGGAGGAGCTTCTGGCGGCTCGGGAGGCGCTGGGCGCAGCCCCCGGGGATCCGGACTCGGGCGCAGCGGGCGGCGCGCCGGCTTGGAGGGTGCCTCGGACTCCGGGTGGCGCTACGCCCTCCTCCGCTCCCCTGCTGAGATCCAGGGAGAAGGAATCGGACCTGACCCGCGCCACCTTCCTCCAGTTTCTGCCAGTCGTGGGCTTCGGCGGCCCGATGCGGCAGGCGCCACCGGAGAGGCAGCAGCCAGCGGGAACGAGAGGCGCGGGCGGGCGGAGAGCAGCGGGCCCCGGCTGCGGAGCCCTGCGCGCCTCTGCGGTCGTCGCGCCGGGGCCTCGGCGGGTAACTCTCTCGGCTGGCTTGGCTGCTCGGGTGGGGGAGAATGGAGTCGCGGGGACGCGTTCCTGACCGGGCTCCGGGCCGCCTGAGCTCTGTGCTGCCCAGACCCTCTGTGGCTGAGCGTTGGGGGTTGAGACGCGGTGCGCGGACTGTCCCTCCACATTCCCTGCCAGCACCAAGGTCTGTGGCGGGTGGCGGTGAAATGGGGCCACCGGGCGCTGGGGCCCGCGAGCTAGTCGGGGTGCGCCGAGGCCGGGGCTGGGACAGTGCCCCGCGGATCCTGGAGCTCACGGGGACGGTGGGAGCCCCGAGGACCTGCTCCGGGACCCTTTCTTCTCTAGTGCAGGCGAGGGCGTGCGCTTGGGAGACCCAGGGGGTGACCAGTTCCGGGCTCACTATTGTTGTCTTGTAAACGGTCTATACCCGAGAGGGGCGAGGGGTCTGGAAGGTTCTGGTCCTTTACCTTAGCAAGTTTTTCCAGAAACCTTTCTTTCCACCACAGAACTAGACCTAACAAAGCAAGCACCGAGGCATTTGGGGGGCGGGGGTTAGGCGGTGAGAAAATTGCAGTGCTTGGGCTGCCGTTAATTTTCAGGATAAAGGAGAAAAAACTTGTCATTTTGCCGCCGCTAGTTCCGGAGCTACCAGCTATGTCAAGCCCCGTTGTCATGTGCTGCTATTTTGGCTTAAAAGAAAATCCGTAAAAAGTGATTTCCAGAAACCCCAAACAGCCCTTCCCAAATCCCGTTTTAGGCTTTTCAGTGGGGCGGCGAGGGAGGGCGGAGAGGAACAGGCTGGGAGAGGAAGCTGCTGTTCAAAGGTAATGTGTGAAAACAGTTTGTGGGGGTGGGGATGGGAAACACAGTTGAGTGTTAAGAAGCCACCCAGATCACACTGTCTTTAAGGGGACCGCCAGGGCACTGTGATTAGGTAGATGGTCAGGAATCCTTGTCTCGGGTGGTCGGTCCACGCTGACCTTCTGGCCGTAACCAGTCGTGGTGTTTCCGATGGCCCCTTCTATTAAGCTAGCCTGGGTATGGGCTTTTCCGGTTTCTAATCTCTCTCACCTCGCTGCAGAACATGAAACTGTATTTTTATTTACGGGAAGATGTTACATATTTGCAGAGAGGTGGGTCAGGCTGCCAGGTTATTTTCCGTGTACAAGCACGGTGATTTGTCCTCGTCATTTGGTTTGGGTTGCTTCCTTTTCCTCTCACCAAGAACGGCTTTTCATAGCAAGATCTGAGAGACACCTTTCGATTGTTGTTTAGTTGGTTGAGTTTGAATGAAGCTAACTGCTTCGGACGCACTTTTGATAATGGCAGTATTGGTTTGTAGGAAGAGAACTTTTCCAGAAAGTGTCACCCTGGTCTGGCCTCCCAAGCTGTTCTTAATGGTAGCGTGAGGGGAAATGCCCATTCCTTGCCTGTATAACTTTCTTTTTACCATATGCTGTAGTGCCTGAATGTGGCAAACCGAGATTGTACTGTATCTTGTTTTAATGAGGTGATAAAATGCGACCCCAGTTTTCACTTGATTTTAGTAGGATTTGTTGGAGATAATTCAATTTGTTCTTATGTGCCAAATCAATAGAAATATTTGAGGCTCAGAAAAGAATAGACAACATTGACAAAAGAAGGCCATTAAAAGACATCAGTCTGACTTTTATCAAATTATCCAGAACTCAGTGGCAGAGAACTGGATTTCACAGCCATTTTGTTCTGTTGGAGACATTTGTGTTGGAACCTTAGGGGGGAAAAGAGAATAATGCCGTATTTCCTCCTTTTCCCTGATAAGCATCCTCTGTGCAGACTGCCAGCTGGCTGCCACGGAAATTATGACTCCATCCAGGGTTTGGGGACCAGAGATCTGTGATCCTAACAACCCTGTGAGACAGAAACTAAGACTGCCTCGGGTTTAGTTACAATGGCTTATGTTAAGGTCTAATGCTACCTTGCTCCACTTGAGGAAGCCTCCATAGTACATGTTCTTCACAGATCTTTTTATTCTTTGTGTATTTCTTTCTCCTTGGCGTTGCACCTACTCAATGTTATATATACCTTGTTGTGATTATACCTTTCCAATTGCCCCTCAGGCTGGGCTTCTGGAATGTCTACACATTTTGTCCCATTTTCTTTTTGCCAACTTAAGACTTCAGGTACTTTCTATCTTCTGCACATCTCTTTCTTAATTAAAATTGAAAAAAAAATTTTGGAGATAGGGTCTTCACTACCATGACCAGGCTGATGTGCAATAGTGTAATCATTCCTCATTATAACTTTGAACTCCTGGGCTCAAGAGATCTTCCTGCCTTGGCCTCCTGAGTATCTGAGACTACAGGTACAAGCCAACACACCCTACTAATTTTTGATTTTTTTATAGAAATAGAGACTTGCTACAATGCCCAGACTGGTGTTGAACTCTTGGACTCTAGCAATCTCCTGTCTTAGCCTCCCAAAGTGTTGAGATTACAGGTGTGAGGCCCTGTACTTGGCGGTTGACATCTTTGATATGCCATTTAGGTCTGCTGTGTCTTGTCATATCCAGGAGGTTATACTGTCTCCAATAGGCTATATTCCAAAGTTAGTTTCTTTCTGAAAATACTTTCTACTCACCCTTCAAGGATCATCTATACTTTGCCTGGAAGAAGTCTTACCGGTTCCTACCCTTATAGTTGAAATGAACCTCTCTCTCCTGCTTATCCCTGCTACAGTGGATAATGATACACATGACAGTTTTCAAGTTAAATCTTTGGGTTAAAAATTATGTTTGCTTTGCTTGGGAGTGAGCTTGATGCCTGTAATGAAATGTAAGGATTGCAACGTTTGAGTAGGAAACTCATCATGGTTCTATATCAAAGAGTTAGAAACTCAGTTCGCTCACTATTGCAGGGTAGCAGTTCTTTCTTTTGATGGTCGATTGACTGTAGCGTCTCAAACGTGGTAAAGAACTTGACTGCTCTGTGGCTGGGCTAAGAAAGACTGAGATTCTGGCAGTGAGGTTATGAGGGCGAAGGAGAATAATGTGGGGGTTAGGCTTTCTTCCCCAAGTCCATATTTCTTTTCCCTGGACAACTTTGATTATCCAGGGGAAAGGCCTTCTTACCTTTTACTGCCATAACTTTCTGCATCTGACCGGGACTTTCCTCTTCCTGGACCGGTAGGAAAGAGGGGAAGAAAAGCACCCAGCTGCTAGTAGATATTCTTATCATAAACACTGAAAAGCTGAGTGAAAAAGTTCTCTTGTCCTCCATTCTCTCCCCTACCCCTTGTAACTTAGTGTAAGATGAATTGTGCAAATGGCATCATTGTTTTCAGTAGCATCTAATTCTGGGCTTTGAAGGATTCTTTAAACATTTATTTACTTTTCATCCAATTTGGAATGGAAATATCTTTAGGTGGTGACAAGAATAAGAACAAGAGGCTGGGGCTCTCTCTGAAGGTGGCGGGCTGCTCTGCAGTTGTGAAAGCATGGAAGCAGCCCTGGTGTTGGGCTGGCTGGGGGGCATAGTCACTGCTGGGAGCTGGGGGAAAACAAAGGAGCAGAGAGTGGTTTACAGTGGATATTTCTGCATGGTCATTCATAAGGTGCGACTATCTTCATGGTCAGCCAGTCTTTACTAAGCATCCACCGTGTAATAAGAGATGTTCTCGCCTGTAGTCCCAGCTACTTGAGAGGCTGAGGCAAGAGACTCACTTGAGTCCAGGAATTGAAGGTTGCTGTGAGCTGTGATGCTACGGCACTCTATCCAGTGTAACAGCTTGAGGCTCTGTCCCAAAAAAAGAAAAAAAATGTTCTCAGGAGGCAGCAGTACAGTCTTGTACAAGACAGACAAATCCCCTGCTCTTACAGAGCTTATGTTGCTGTGGGAAACAGTCAATAAACAAGATATAAGTAAATAACAAAGCATATGTCAGATGGAATGAGTGTTAAAAAGACAACATGGGAGTGTGATAGAGACGGGATAGAGGAAGCAACTTTAGAGCAGTTGGGAAGCTTCTCTGAGGAGGTGATATTTGAGCTGAGATGTGAATGATGAGAAGGAGCCTGTCAGGTGAAGAGCGGAAGGAGGAGCCTTCCAGGCAGAGGCAACTGTAAAGGTCTTGGGCATAAATTAATTTGAGGTGTTTGAGAAATAGAAGAGCTGTGTGAGAAGACAGTGGCTGGGACAACTTGCAGTTCAAGAAAAGTGTGAGAGGGGGGGAATGGGAGGAGATACAGTCACTAATGTAGATGGAAGGCGGATTTTGTGAAGCCTTCAAACCTTGGAAAGAAGTTTGAGATGTATTCTCACTCTATTGCCCAGGATAGAGTGCCCTGGCCTCAGCCTACCTTATAGCAACTTCAAACTCCTGAGCTCAGGGGATCCTTCTGCCTCAGCCTCCTGAGTAGCTGGGCTCCTGCCACCATGCCTGGCTAATTTTTTCTATTTTTAGTAGAGACAGGATCTTGCTCTTGTTCAAACCGTTCTCGAACTTCTGAGCTCAAGCAATCCGCCCACCTCAGCCTCTCACAGTGCTAGGATTACTGTGAGCCACCATGCCCATCCT
The DNA here is from genome assembly GCA_963573935.1 of Arctocebus calabarensis. Lineage (NCBI taxonomy): Eukaryota > Metazoa > Chordata > Mammalia > Primates > Lorisidae > Arctocebus > Arctocebus calabarensis. The sequence continues at coordinate 12,143 of CAUYON010082555.1, forward strand.
TGAATTGCATTCGAATTAGAATGGATGGCCTCTGAAGATTTTTGATTAGGGACTAAATCTTCACCCATCAGGCAGTGGGTTTTCCTGTCTTGCACATGCATGTGTTCTATCTCACACACACACATACACACACACAAATATGTCCACTTGTTGGCTTTACTTTTCCCTGTTAATTGTCCATCACTGATTTCATCTCCGTTATGAAGGCCAGGGCATATGTATATTCATACACACAGGCAGGGCTCAGAGAAACTTGTACAGTTCTCTTATCCTCTGAAATATACGCAGGTAGTTTCACCTTCATGCACAAAGTTCTCTCTGACTAGCTCTGATTTCTCAACTGCTCATCTAGACTAAATTATCTAGTGTCTCTAAGTAATCTTTTATATTGACATCTGAAATTAAATACTAAATAATCATCTAGTCAAATCAAATGAAATTTGTGTCTTTTGCAAGACAGTCTTTGTTGCAAGAGGCAATATTTTGAATAACCCAAAGGCCTTGCCTTTGCCTGAATTTTCCCGCTTCTTTTTTCCTGGGCTGCTGCCTATGCAATCTGTCTTGGGAGGTTCATGCTCTCTTTAAAGTATGGTTTCAGTGGAAATGTACAAGACTCTCATAATGTTTGTCATAGAAATAAACTATGCCTGACAATTTCATTTCTATTGGTCTTCACAAATGATCTTGGCAGTCTTAGAGTAGCACTAAAATAATCTTAATTTATTATTTCTGTTAAACTAGTAGTGCTGGTTTATTAGAAATGAACAGAAGATCCCAGATTTTATCAGCTATCCTTCAATTTCAGGATGTCTCATCAAGACCAGTATATTACTTTCTGGGGAAGCTTAGCACAATTTTTAGAGAAAATTATTTTTGAGATTCTTTAGCCAGATGACCTGCTCATTTGTTAACTTACATACTTACCTAACAACTAACTTTCGGCTTTTTTTTTTTTTTTTTTTTTGATTAATGTAGTGGCAAAAAATCTGAAACACATTTCTGTTTGAGAAGGCAGTGGTGGTGCCTTGTCTTTTACCTGGATGCCCTCTGCACCTGGCACAGTGTCCAGCATATTATAAATTCAGCACACATTTGTAAGATGACTTCATCAATCTCCATTGATTGGATTTCAAAGTTAATACAGATGTTCCTCCCATATTACATCTTGATAAACCCTTTGTAAATTGAAAATATCATTAAGTCTAAAATGCATTTAATCTGCCTTTCTCATTGAACATCATAGCATAGCTTAGCCTATGTTAAGCATGCCTGAACTTATAAGAGCCTACAGATGGATAAAATTATCTAACCCATAGCCTGTTTTATAATAAAATGTTCAATATCTTCTATAATTTATTGACTACTATACTGAAAGTGAAAAACAATGGTAGTTATAAGTTGAACTATCCCAGGTTGGGGTTTGTCTGTATTTTACCTCAGTTGTAACATCTTTACAATGATCATGATTTATCTTAATAATTATTATTACCAATTTGTCATCTCAAACTTCATCCATTGGAGAAAACAGCCAAAAAATGAATTCACCCCTGTGGATTTGTGTCTCCAATATTAATTAAAACATTTTTTGTTCAGAAGTTTTTTGTTTGTTTGTTTGTTCTTTGCGGTTTTTGGCTAGGGCTGGGTTTGAACCCGCCACTTCCGGCACATGGGGCAGGCACCTTATTCTTTTGAGCCACAGGTGCCGCCCCAGAAAAAATTTTTTTATTCCTGAAAATACTATTGTAGTATACTTATGCTAACAAAAAAAGAGATTGGTATATAAATGTCACCAGATGGATAGTCTCACCTTTTTTCCTGTGCGGTAAACTTTCAGGAAAATTTCCTAATTCCTAATTTATGATAATTTAGGTTGAGCTAGTGAGGTTATTTGTTACATTACTGAAAAGAATAAGTGTGGCATGAATGTGAATAACAAAATTATTTCCCCTTTAATAGTACAACATCTTTATGTTGGTGATTTCATGAATTTATTTTTAAGCACTTTAGTAGGCCAAAATTTCATTAAGTTCCAACTGCTTGTTATGACATTTCTTAGATTTCTATTAGGTATCACTTAACCTAGTTTAAAACACAAACAAATGCCAGGGGGAATAAAAATACTCTCTCATCAAGATTGCCAGAATTGGGAGGGGTTAGGAGAAGCTCAGCAGATGGGGGAGAGGCAGGCAGTGGCCCAAGAGAGGGGCTCAGCTGTAGGCTCCAGCTCAGACTCAGAGTGACAGAGAATGTTTTCAGAAGGCCTGCTCTTGGTTCACAGAGATATTCTGTATTCACATTTAAAAAATACACAGGAAAGGCCCTACCTTTTAGATTTGTTTCCTCCCGTTCCACAAGAACCCGACGCTTTATAAACACAGCCTTTTCTCTTTTCTCTGGGCTGGTTCTGTGGAGTCCCCTTCCTGTCTCATCAGATTTTACTCCTCAGAAGTATCAGCCCACTGCTTCTGACCTCTTGGTGGAATTTTCATCTTGGAAAATATTCTATTGCTAAAATTTAGGCCAGATATATAGAAGTCTCAAATGCTTCTGTTAAAATCTTGTGTAATTCTTTAATATGTAAGAGTTCTTAATGTATTAAGGGGTGGGAAAAGCAGAGATCAGGAATGTGTTCATTTTCCATGGTCAGCATAAAGCCAAAGAATAAAAAGACATTATAGATTTTGTTTTAATTCCCTGACTCCTCATGGATAATTGACTGCATTTAAAAATTAGAAAATGAGTTTTCCAGTTACATTTAGACAGGATCAGTGAGATGATAATGCCCATCTTCATGTAAGACATGAATGGATTTTCAGCTGCTTTTCAGCAACAGAAATTAGTTTTATTTAATTGATAGAGCTTGATAGTTAAAGGAGCTTTCTGCTGTCAATGTAAATGATTTTATGAGATAAAAAAAGACACTGTTGTCAAAATACTTCTGATATTTGTAGCCAGTATTTAAGATAAATGAAAAAGTGATTTAGCTAATTTTTCCCTGCTTTTGGCAGGGCATGGCTGGCTCACACCTGGATTCCTAGCACCCTGGGAGGCCGAGGATAGTGGATTGTCTGAGCTCAGGAGTTCAAGACCGGCTTGAGCAAGAGTGAGACCTTGTCTCTACTGAAAATAGAAAAACTGGAGCAGTGCCTGTGGCTCAAAGAGTAAGGCGCCGGCCCCATATGCCAGAGGTGGCAGCTCAAACCCAGCCCCGGCCAAAAATTGCAAAAAAAAAAAAAAAGAAAAAGAAAAGAAAAACTGGCTTGGCAATGTGGCAGGCACCTGTAGTCCCAGCTACTTGAGGCTAAGGCAAGAATGGAGGTTGCTGTGAGCTATGACACCATGGCACTCTACCCAGGGTGAAAGAGTGAGACTCTGTTTAAAAAAAAATTAAAATAAATAAAAAATTGGATTTTTGATAAACAGGATGTTAGGAGATATGTCTATGCTTTTCTGATCATGAAGTACTTATAAAAGTTTTCCATGCACTGAATTTTTTTGCACACAAATCTGGCCCACCGATTGCCAAAAATTGTTTTTACAAGTTTAGTAGATAGGGCTCTTCTTTTTGAATCATAAAATAAAATAATCACATTCTTAAAAAAGATCATATACCTGAGTGTACCTACAACCACCAATATTCCTAGATGTATACCTTTCATAATAACATTCCTGAGGCATGGTTTTTGTTATGGGAAATTTTTTTTCAGCTCAAAAATAGAGGATTTCTCCTAATGGTCTTTGAAGTTTTCTGCTATTACATGTTTCTTACTTTTGTTTACTCTCCCATTTGACCCGTAGCCATGCAGGTATCCCACGGCTTTAGCCTGGGCTGTTCCAAGACCCTCAGTACCTTTTTTCTTCCCCTCCACCTCTCCCACCTCAGCCAGGTTACCCGTGTTCTGTTTCCAACTTCATGGCTTATCACTTATCATGGCATGCCTTTGATCAAGTTGCCTAACTTCTCTGAGCCTCACTTTCCTTATCTTTAAATTTGAAATAATATCCACATCATAGTTATTATGATAATTAAAAAGTAAACACATATGAATGTTGGCATAGTTTCTGCCAAATATAAAACATTTGATCAATGTTATCTGCCATGATTAATGTTATGACACTATTGCTACAGCCATTATGACAATTTATTCTTCCTCAGATAGTTAAAAATTAACTTTCCCTGGAAAGACTTTTTGATCAGTTTTATAAAGCTCTGATTTTTTTCTTAAGTTTGTTTCTTCTTAGCACCTGACTTTCATTTGGAATATATGAATCTATCGATGTTGTTATATTTCTTTAATCATTTTTCGATAAACAGCAACAAGTATTTAGGTACCTATCCTGTTCCAGGCACTGTGCTGTTATAAAGAGATCCATTGGCACATAGCAAGGGATGTAATGTGTGTGTGAGTGTGTGTGTGTGTACACGTGCTTTTACTGGAGTTGGGAAGGAATATCCCTGTTGGTTGAATACGGCTGTCAAATGTCCAGAATAGCTAGGGATAGGGAACAAAAGCTATTCTCTCTGAGTGTTCATTTAAAAGTTTGACATTGTTTAGTCTGAGCTTTTTTTTTTTTTAATGGTTTAAAAGATAGGATAGTTGTAGTTATCCCTATTCTTGAAACATCTCTACATAGGCTTTCTTTCTTAGTCTCCTCACTATCCTTACCCAAATGCAGGGTAGAGGTGGAAAGGGAGGGATTCCTTAAAGAGCAGTATCCGACAGATGATTCCAATATAGTGGGGAATGCACTAGTCGGTGTGGGGAGGAGAGCATTCCAGGCATCAGAAACAGCACAAAGTCACTGAGGGATGAAAGAGTGTCAAGCAGGGATTGAGAACTGTGCAAAGTTTGGTGTTGTTTGCGCACAATATTCAAAGACCACAGGCGCCTGTGGCTCAATGGAGTAGGGCACTGGCCCCATATCCTGGGGTTGCTGGGTTCAAACCCAGTCCTGGCCAAAAACTGCAAAAAAAAAAAAAAAAAAGAGTCAGCTAGATCAGACTTTCATATACAGAGGGGGGCAAAAAATGTATGCACATGTTAAGAAAGGAGAAAACTTATTAAAATTATAATACTAAATATATACCCATACCAAAAGATGAGTGTAAGTCATGCTGAGCACTTTCTGTAACTGCAGAGTATTATAAATTCAATAAAGGTTTTCCTTTCTTTTTTTTTTGAGAGGGAGCCTCAAGCTGTCACCCTGGATAGGGTGCTATGGCATAACAGCTCACAGCAACCTCCAATTCCTGGGCTCAAGCGAGTCTCCTGCCTCTGCCTCCCAAGCAGCTGGGACTACAGGTACCCGCCACAACACCCAGCCATTTTTTGGTTATAGCCTACATTGTTGTTTGGCGGGCCCGGGCTGGATTCGAAACCACCAGCTCAGGTGTATGTGGCTGGCGCCTTAGCCCGTTCAGCCACAGGCGCCGAGCCAAGGTTTTCCTTTCTTAAAATGTGTATACATTTTTTTGCACCCTCTGTATTTATGTCTTCCTATGACCCCGTGTGCTTAGGGAGGTAGGTCTGTACAGACAGTTTAAACAGGTAAATTCTGCATGTTGCTTCTCAAGTTGGGTTTGGAGTTTACACATGACACGTGATACATCTCTTCCAATTAGTGTTTTCATAAGAAAATGTTGAAAACAATAGTTAAGGAAACACATAATAGATAATTAGAGTGCTTGTTTTTAATAACATGATCATTTAAAGGGTAGACATATGAAGTGTCAATTTGTGACTTCTGTGTAAGTGGAGATGGACTTTTGCCAGGATAGAGACATCCAGTGTCCTTGAAACTTTCAGTATCTCCTTTGTACATTTCATGCAAGTGCTTGTCATTTTCCAAAATTTTTGGAAAATGTGTTGCTCAGGAGCTGTTAAAAGCTCTGCCTTTTTTGGTGGTGTTTTCTCTTTCTTGGAAATTAAGCATTAATACACCCTAACCCCAACAGCTTAAATTTCCAAAGAATTAGATGTGAAAGAAAAAACACTGTAACTTACTTGAACTGTTATTAGCCTCGAAGCGGAATGTGGAGGAGAGGTCTGCAAGGAGGCTGGAAAAACAGAGGGCAGAGCAGAATATTCCCAGCACTGCGGGGGGAGAACGTAGCCTTGCTATGGGTCTGTGCTTACCAAACAACTTTTTAATTATCACTTGTGGATTTGCCTGTAGAAGTTATTGATCTGTTGGTTCAGATATACAGACTCCTTGGCACTTACATTTTTCTTTTTAGAAATGAATTACTTTGGTATTTCCATCTATACAACAGCTTCGTACGAGTTGCACCTCACAGCTCAAGTGTCTGAGCCAGCGGGGCTGAGCTGCCAACTCCAGGCTGTGCCATTTTTCCCAGAGAATACCTGTCTCTGAGATTCTACCTGGGCTGCCAAGACACCTATTTCTTGGACAGCTTCATCTTCTCTAATGTTTTTTAAAGTAAAGTTTTTATGGAAATACATCAGACAGAGAGAAGAGTACACAAACCATGTAAGTGTAGCTCAGTAAATTTCCTCACAGTGAACACAACCAGGTAAGCTGCCTCCAGATGAAGAAATAAGGCATTACTGGCTCTCCAGGAGGGCACCATGTGCCTCCCACCCAGGTACTGTACTCTCCTCACGTAGAGCCACTATTCTGACTTTGGACTTTTGCCACCATAGGTTAATTTTTTTCTATTTCACTTTAACATTAATTGGCCCCCACGTATTCTGGTGGCTCTGGCACATCAGGGTCCCTCTGATTGAGGTGGAGCACTGGGTGCCCCAAGGAGGGTTTAGAGGTTCATTTGTATCTGAAGTCCTAATCCACAGCACCTCAGAGTGTGACCTGATTTGGAAATAGAGTCGTGGCTGATGTGGTAAGTTAAATGAGGTCACCTCCCTGGCGTACATGTGAGGACAGAATTAGAGTGATGCATTCACAAGTTGCGATTGCTGGCAAACCACTCACCATTGGGAAGAGGCGAGTTCCCTACAGTTCTGAGAGGAAGCATGGCCTTGCCAACACCTTGGCTTCTGACTTCTGGCTGCTGAACCTGTGAGACAATACATTCCTGTTGTTTTAAGCCACCTAGTCTGTGGTGCTTTGTTCTGACAGCCCTAGGACTCTATTACAGAAGGTCTGGGGTGGGACTGCTGCTCACTTCTCTGCAGTCTCTGATCCTACTTGGCCCCTGGGCCTGGAATTGCTCAGTTGAGTGGTGACTGCAGCCTGCCCAGGCTGTTCCTCTTTAAACTTGACTCTTGCCCGAGTTACTCCTTGTCTGTGATATGCCCCAGGGGAAGACAGAGGATGCATTACTGTAATATGTGCTTTTTCTTGTTTTACTCTGCTTTTCACTAGCACTTTCAGACTGAGTCAGTTTGGTTTTCAGATGCCCCTAGGCTGAGCCTTGCAGGTCTCCCCTTTGCACCTCCTCTGGGTCCCTGCTGGGATCTGCTACATCCTTCCAGCCCCAGCTTGGGGACATACTTTGGTGCAGTTTTCCCTAGCTCCTCTGGTCCAGCATCATCTTTAATTAAAAAATAATAATGATAAATCAGTAGACTTTATTTTTTATAGGAATTCTCTATTTTTCAAATAATGTAGCATGTTGTAAATAAAGGCTTCATTTTGCTGTATTTAGGCATATCAATGATCCATTTTTATCTGAGAAAAAGAAAAGTTTTCAGATCAAAAAGGTGCCCAACCATTAGGGTTTAGTTAGTAACGGGGAACTATGCAGAGCATACTAAACCACAGGATGTACCTTCTTTAGCAAAAGATTTGCTTTAGACTGACTTACAATATCTATTTTTTATATCGGCCTGAGTTTCTGGAGGCAGGGGAATCACAGAACAGCCCTGTTAGGAAATCCCCAGCTCAGGGCAGTTTCTGGGTTCTCTGTTTGCACCCTTGCTTTGGACCCAGGGACTCCACTGGTGGCATTTATTTTAAATCTTAGCACAGACTGTCCTTTGGTTTGAATGTCCCCAGTCTGGACTGCTTACATTCCTCAACTGCCCCTTCCTTTTTGTTCAGAAGCCACAGATTCCTGCCCATAACTATAGGAAAGTCTTGAGGACATTTTTAAAAAAATCACAAACAGAAGAAACTTTTAAAAGTTTTAAGTAATCTTAGTTTTGCTTTCTGGTCTAGTTGCCATTTCTTATTCTGCTTTAACTTCTTTCAACTTGTATTTTCTGTTGTTTATACTTAGGAAGCATTTTGCCCTTTGGAGAGAGAGTTTTAGGCTAATTATATATTCTGTATAATACACACTTTATATAATTGAAAAATTATAAGATAGTTCACTTCAAACTTATAGTTAAGAGGTCAGGGGTGGGGCAAGAGGTTATGTTTGTTAGGTTTAGCTGTCTGTGTTTAAAGAATAGCTACAGAGGTTTACCTTTAGGATGTATATGCTCTCTCAGCTCACACAGTCCTGGTACCCTGAGCTTCCATGGCACACAACAGATGGGCAATAAAAATCTGGGCTGGGTGGATGTTTGGATGGATGGATGGATGGATGGACATATGATGGAGCTGCTCCATCTGCTTAACCAGTTTTCTCACTCAACTTCTGGTGGGACAAATTCAGGCCTGCCTCAGGAAGCCTTGGGCTGGTTTTCTTAAGCCCAGAGGGATTTCTTAAGCTGAGCCAGGGATCTAGAAGAAATATCATCTTGACTTGTGTGGAATATACTAAAATATTTTCTAATTTGTGAATGTGGGGCCAGATCATCAGACTTCATTGTGACCCCAGTGTCCTTTGAATGACTCCTTTCATTGGGAACTCAGATTTGTTTTTTTATTTACCTTCTAGGGAGTGCCGTACACTTCTGCTGGAAGAGGCTTTTCTTCTCCTTTCTCCCACAGAACAGAAACGCCTATCTTCAACTTTTCTTTTGTATTTTCTAAACTGTATTGTTTTATACTTCAAAGAATGCAATCATTAGTAAATTAATTATATATATTTTGAAGATCTACCTTTTAAGGTTTTCTCAGATAGTTCTTTCTAGGAAATAATGTTAAAGATCTAGGAATCCCATAGATGAATTATTTGTAAAACTGACTTCAGCTTACATTTGGTAATAAACCTTGTTACAATGTCCTTGAGCTAAAAATAGCCATTAATATAAACAGATCATTGTTTATGGTCACACCATTTATTGGTCTAACCACTTCAAGATCAAGTACTAAATATTTCATTGCTCTGTTTAATTGTCCACTTTATCAAACGTTGTCTTTGGCACACAGTAGGCACTTCACAATTTCTTTATTCTAAAAAAAAAAATTTTTTTTTAACCTTTTTGTCAGACTGTACTTTAGATTATTTTCTGGCCAGAACAGAGAATAAAGCATTCCAAACGTCCTTGGTTTGTTTATCTGCTTTTTCCAGAGTACTTATTTTTCTGCCCAGGCAGTATGTGGTTATGAGGAAGAGAAAGCGGTTGTTAAGACTATTTTCTGCATCTAGTTTCTTTTCAATAGGATTATTATAGATTCACATACACTGGAAGTTTATTTTCAGGCACAGTGGCTCACACCTGTAACCCTCTGGGAGGCCAAGGTGGCTGAATTGCTTGAGCTCAGGGATTCAAGATCACCCTGAGCAAGAGCAAGACCCCCATGTCTAGTAAAAATAGAAAAACTAGCCAGGCGTTTTGGCAGGGGGCCTATAGTGCTTGGGAGGCTGAGGCAGGAGGCTTGAGCCCGGGTTAGAGGTTGCTGTGAGCTAGGTTGATGATATGGCACTCTATCTAGGGCAACAGTGTGAGATTCTGTCTCAAAAAATAAGTAAATAAAATAAGATATTGTTTATTTTCCATTTTCAGAGATTGATATATTATAAATATGTAAGTAAGTATTTTTATTTGACTTGAGCTACCAAAGGTTTATGCTGTAGGGGAAAAAAAGTATTTAAACATGAAATTATAATTTTAAAGTATTTCTAGCAGGGTTGTCAGAAGATATTTAGCTGGAAAATGACATTTAGATAAACACTTCTCTAAACAATCATAATGTCTACTCCAGAAAAATGGATAACTTTGTGATATATTTTGTTGATGGAGTACTCTATAGTATTCAAAAAGAATGAACTAGACTTTTATGAATCAAATGGAGGCAGGTTAAAACCAAAAGTAATAGAGTGAAAAACATGAATTTCAAAATATTATGTATTTGTTATATACATGTTAAACATCACTTAAAGCAACATCATATACCACATAATGTTTATGACTGTATGTGTTTGTATGTGTGTATAAATGACAATTAGGCTGGATAGCCATCAAATTCATGATACTGGTTGCCACTGGGAGAAGGAAAGGGATAGGAAAGGATAGGACAGGGTAGAAAAGGGATCAGAAATCTAGTTTAAAATGACCCTGAGAAGATATGGTTATTGTGGTTAATGGGCTTGTGGACATATACTGTATTAATATTTGGACTTATATTAACACTTTATTTTTTTTTTGCGGTTTTTGGCCGAGGCTGGGTTTGAGCTCAGGGGTTCAAGACCACTGACCACAAGTGTGAGCCACTGTGCCTGCCACTTCCAGCATATGGGGCTGGCGCCTACTCCTTTGAGCCACAGGTGCCGCCCATGTTAACACTTTTTTGTAAAATTTTCTAATGAAATAGATTCCATCTAGGAACCATACCTTATCAAGATTCTGGGAATGAGACTGAAGGTATTGTTTAATACATCTACTATTTCACCAGGTCATTTTGTGAAAAAATGAAAATGAAGAGAATGAATTTTGAGCATGAGGAAAGCTGGAAGTTGCTTTTGCTCCTGGGAAGCTGTGGTAGCCTAGACATGAAGAAGGAAGATCCCAGCAGCAAACTGCCTACACCCAGACCAGTCTGGATACTCTTTATCTTGAGACCTTGGGGAGTCATTTAACTTCTCTAGACCTCAGTGTCCCTATCTATAGAATGAGAATAATAGCACCCTTCTCAGTGCTGTCATGGGGATTATACCAGTTTGTTCACGTGAAGCCTGGAATGTAGGGATCAGCTTTTCTTTTCTTTCTTTCTTTTTCTTTTTTTTTTGACACAGAGCCTCAAGCTGTCACCCTAGATAGAGTGCCGTGGCATCACAGCTCACAGCAACCTCCAATTCCTGGGCTCAAGCGAGTCTCTTGCCTCCGCCTCCCAAGTAGCTGGGACTACAGGCACCCACCACAACACCCGGCCATTTTTTGGTTGCAGCCGTGATTATTGTTTGGCGGGCCCGGGGGCTGGATTCGAACCCACCAGCTCAGGTGTACGTGGCTGGCGCCTTAGCCTGTTGAGCCACAGGCACCGAGCCTATTTTATTTATTTATTTATTTATTTATTTATTTATTTATTTTTAATTTTTTTATAGAGACAGAGTCTCACTTTATCGCCCTCAGTAGAGTGCCATGGTGTCACACAGCTCACAGCAACCTCCAACTCCTGGGCTTAGGCGATTCTCTTGCCTCAGCTTCCTGAGTAGCTGGACTACAGGCGCCCATCACAACACCCCGCTATTTTTTTTGTTTTGCAGTTCGGTGGAGCCCGGGTTTGAACCCGCCACCTTCGGTATATGGGGCCGGCGCCCTACTCACTGAGCCACAGGCACCACCCTATTTTTTAATTTTTTAATTTTTTTTTATTTTTACATATACATGTGTTAATTAGGTTTCCACTTTTTGCCTTCACAGAATTTAAAAGGCTTAAGATTCAAAAACAATAACAATGTTTAAGATAAGGACTAGAAACAAAAACTATGTAAAGAATGAAGGAAGGCAGGCTCAGCGCCTATGGCTCAACAGGCTAAGGCACCAGCCACATACACCTGAGCTGCGGGTTCAAATCCAGCCCAGGGCCGCCAAACAACAATGACGGCTGCGACCAAAAAAAATAGCTGGGCGTTGTGGCGGGCATGTGTAGTCCCAGCTACTTGGGAGGCGGAGGCAGAGACTTGCTTGAGCCCGAAATTGGAGGTTGTTGTAAGCTGTGATGCCACGGCACTCTATCCAGGGTGACAGCTTGAGGCTCTGTCTCAAAAAAAAGAATGAACGAAGACAAATACATTCGGAAAAGAAAACAAATGATTATTGTATTGAAATATCAAGCACTATTAGCAATAATAATGCCAAGAAAGCAACATACACATTATCAGATAAGATATTATAGAGCACTTTGACTCTGAGGCTCAGCATGAAGTCATCAGTTTATTTATTTATTTATTTATTTATAATTTTTTTAATTAATTAATTAATTTTATTTTTTTTGTAGAAACAGAGTCTCACTGTATCGCCCTCGGTCGAGTGCCGTGGTGTCACACAGCTCACAGCAACCTCCATCTCCTGGACTTAAGTGATTCTCTTGCCTCAGCCTCCCGAGTAGCTGGGACTACAGGCGCCCACCACAAGGCCCGGCTATTTTTCTGTTTTACAGTTCCACTGAGGATGGGTTTGAACCCGCCACCTTCGGTATATGGGGCCAGCGCCTTATTCGATGAAGCACAGGTGCCACCCTATTTATTTTTTTTTTGAGACAGAGTTTCACTCTGTCCCCCTTGGTAGAGTGCATCACAACTCACAGCAACCTCAAAGGGTTGTTTTTCTTTTCGATACATATAAAAGATATATATGTATCTTTCCAAAGATACATATAAAAGATATATGTATCTTTTCCAAAACATATAAACTATTGGGCATTGTTGTGGGCACCTGCCCAGTTACTCCCCTCCCTCCAAATCTGAAATACTCATGCGTGCCCCAGCTTCGGGGAGGAAACAGCTGGCAGCTCTCAACTAAGACCAAACATATAAAAGATATTGCAGGTTTTATAAAAGGAAGAAGTTTCCATGTTTTAAACTACAAATGTCAACATTATTATTATTTGAAACAGAGTCTCACTCTGTGACCCTGGGTAGAATGTAGTGTAGTGGTGTCATAGTTCACAGCAACCTCAAACTCCTAGGCTTGAGCAATCCTCTTGCCTCAGCCTCCCAAGTAGCTGGGACTACAGGCATGTGACACCACACCCACCTACGGGGTCTCTCTCTTGCTCAGGCTAGTCTTTTTTTTTGGTGGTTTTTAGCTGGGGCTGGGTTTGAACCCGCCACCTCCAGCACATGGGACTGGCTCCCTACTCCTTTGAGCCACAGGCGCTGCCCTGCTCAGGCTATTCTTGAACTCCTGAGTTCAGACAATCCACCTGCCTTGGCCTCCCAAAGGGCTAGGATTACAGGCCTGAGCCACCACACCTGGCCTCAAATGTCAAAATTATTGAAGAAGCTCACTGAAACCAAACTCTGGGATCACAGATGTTTTCTGTCAGTAAGTCGTTAAGTAGCATAGATGAAAAGTTGAGTGAAAACTATGATTATCATGTGTGTTGTGGTTTTATTCCCCAGGAAACAAACTCTGAGATGGAAATTAGAATGTAGGGAGTTGTTCTTGGATTAACCCCTGTGGAAGAGTATTGGAAGCAGGACTGAGCAGATGTTCAACTGGGCTGCCTATGTGGAAAAAAGCCTCAAACAATCCCCATAGGAGGCTCTGGAGCTAGGATGACACTTGAAGGTCTTTCTTTACTGGGGCGGGAAGGTTGGCCTTTGTAAAGCCCAGCAGGTTTCTCTTGGTAAGATGGTGGGACATTGGACAAGGTGGTTCTCTTCATCTGAGAGCAAGTCCAAGAGAGGTCTTAGTTGAGAGCTGCCAGCTGTTTCCTCCCCGAAGCTGGGGCACGCAAGAGTATTTCAGATTTGGAGGGAGGGGAGTAACTGGGCAGCACACCATAGCAGCCACTATAGTGTGAGATTGGCAATGCACAAAAACATAATACCAGTGGACATTTTGTGCAGTAAAAATAGCTATATCCTGCCTGGGGCATGACAACTCTCTTCTGTAATCCTAGCACTCTGGGAGGCCTAGGCAGGAGAATCACTTGAGCTCAGGCAAGCAAAAGTGAGACCCAATTTCTACTAAAAATAAAAAAACTATTGGGCGTTGTTGTGGGCACCTGTAGTCCTAGCTACTTGGAAAGCTGAGATGAGAGTATCACTCGAGCCCAAGAGTTTGAGGTTGCTATGAGCTATGACACCGTGCCCTTCAACACCAGGGTGACTGAGTGAACTCTATCTAAAACAAATAAATAAAGGCCAGGTGTGGTGGCTCACACCTGTAATCCTAGCACTCTAGGAGGCAGAAGCAGGTGGATTGCCTGAGCTCAGGAGTTCAAGACCAGTCTGGGGAAGAGTGAAACAGCCAAGTGTTGCAGCGGACACTGTAGTCCCAGCTACTTTAGTGCCTGAGGCAAGAGAATCGCTTCAACTCATGAGTTTGAGGTTGCTGTGAGCTATAATGCAATCACGCTCTACGGAGGGTGACAAAGTGAGACTCTGCCTCAAAAAAATAAAAAATTGGCTCGGCGCCTGTGGCTCAACGGGCTAAGGCGCCAGCCACATACACCTGAGCTGGCGGGTTCAAATCCAGCCTGGGGTCGCCAAACAACAATGACGGCTGCAACCAAAAATTGGCCGGGTGTTGTGGCGGGCGCCTGTGGTCCCAGCTACTTGGGAGGCAGAGGCAAGAGACTCGCTTGAGCCCAGGAATTGGAGGTTGCTGTGAGCTGTGATGCCACAGCACTCTATCCAGGG
>CAUYON010082557.1:0-27281 GCA_963573935.1 Arctocebus calabarensis
CTATTAACCCTCCCTCTATCAACCTACCCCCTTCCTTCCCCCTCCTGTCAAAACTTATCATGCATGTATTGATAAAGACTTCAGCAAATTTCTTATGCCTGACAGAAGACTTTTTAAATGTTGATAACGACATGGATAGAAATTGTAGAGTCGTAAGAAACAGAAGGAGGAACATTATAGAGAACTTACTCTCTTGGGTTGCAGATAATATGTTGTACTTTTTTAAATTTAAATATTTTATAACAACCAAAAAAAAAAACTCAATCACTCTTGTATTTTTTAAGAAACAAACTATTAAGGAGACAGCAGATTAAATGTGTCACAGTATTGGGGCAGTGATAAACACCTGTGCCATTTCAGTAAAAAGATCATCAAACAGCCATAATCTCCCTTCCCACCTCAGAGGCCTAAGCACAGGGAAAAGCATTGCGTTTCTTAGGAAAAAATGCAATCATTCTAAAAGGATATAAAATATTCTACTTTCAGTAAAGAAAACTCTCAACATTATTTAGGCTTTAAGCTTATTCCTGATGCCTTAAGACTTAAAGTAGTAAGTAGTAAGGATTATAAACAGTCCTCTAAACTTGCCAAGCAAAAAGAAATCCAGTAAGTCTTCTAGAACACTATTCAGCACAAAGTAAGAGGAAATAAAAAAGCAGAGTAAGAAAGGATTTAAAAGTGTATAGCATAATTAGGAAGGAAGGAACTCCTTAAGGCTACAAACAATAAAATCTTAATTTCAAAAATGAGCTAAGAATGTAATTTCTCAGTCTGAGGCTTAAAAGTTAAACATATGGTCAAGTTACTGAAAATATGTGAAATAACTGGAAGAGGCTTGTTTCATATACTCTGATACGTGAGAGTAGAGCATTAAATAAATAAATATTCTTTTTTTTGTTTTTTTGAGAGCCTCAGAGCCTCAAGCTGTCACCCTGGATAGAGTGCTGTGGCATCACAGCTCAGAGCAACCTCTAATTCCTGAGCTCAAGTGAGTCTCCTGCCTCCGCCTCCCAAGCTGCTGGGACTACAGGCGCCCGCAACAACGCCCGGCCATTTTTTGGTTGCAGCCGTCATTGTTGTTTGGCGGGTCTGGGCTAGATTCGAACCCACCAGTTCAGGGGTACATGGCTGGCACCTTAGCCCGTTGAACCACAGGCGCCGAGCCATAAATAAATATTCTTATTAGTATTCTATTTTAAAAAAGACATTCCTTTTTTCTAATTATCTTTTCATTTATATTTTTAACATATAGTTAATGATATATATAAAAATAGAACTACATTGTACATGTAAATACAATTATTTTTATTGAGATAAAACAAAGTTACGTGGGCTAATAATTAAATATTAATTAAATTAATATTAATGATCAATGGGTATGGATAGGTAATTCTTAGAAACTACATCCATCAAACATGAGAAATATTAATAATACTTCAAAGAATAAAATGCTTCATGCCTGAAAACAATCTATTACACTAATGGGAAAGAAATTTACTATCTTAGTAAAGGCAGAAATGTATTTTTTAATAATCATTTTTCAATCAATCTTTGGAACCAGATTCTAGGGGGAAAACAAAATAAAGTTCTAGTGAAAATATTATTTTTAAAAACAGGATTTCAAAATTTGCAATGCTTTTATTATTTTCCCCACATTGGCTAACAAGTCAATACTTGACCTAAATTTTCACATATGGATTTCTTAAAATTTTTTAAAAACCAACTTGGGAAATAAGCTCTGCCTAAGACTCTGCCTCTTTCTCTCAAGGTTGAAAACAGAAGCCACCTTGCAAATACCATGAAAACTCAATTCTTCCCTTTTGGACTCCTTAGGACACTCGGGTTGAAAATCTTGACGGTTTAGCTTGTCAAGTCGTCATCTTACCAGAGGACTAGTTCCAATCCTTACCAAGAGCCTTATCTCATTCTAAGCTTAAAAATAAGACGACTATGGTTATTTAGCATTCGTGACCAGATTAAATGCCTTGAACCAATAAACTTTTGCAGCATGTTCTCTAGAAGTTAAGCATTACGAGGAAGAGATTTGTATCTGTTTGCTGCTCTACCTCAAGAGCTTAGAACAGTACTGGGGACAGAAAAGACAAGCAATAAATGACTCCAGTGAATGCCCTTCACTTTGAACTTAATAATAATAACAATCACTCTGATAAGGAAAAACAGACGCAGTCTGGGCCAGATCTCTAGTGATCGGCAACTTTAATATTCGATTATTAAGAAATTGTAAGGGAGAGGACAGAGCGAACATCCAAGATGTATCAACTCCCTTTTTCAGTATTACATTTCTTTCTTTCTTATGCCTCGTGGTAAATCCATCCTTGCCTAAGTACATTCATCTAGGTAACAACCTCCTCAGAGTACAACCCCTTGACAGCCGGTAGGATCGATGAAGACACGGCCTAGTTACCTGCCACTATCCATCAACTTTATTTCCCGTAATACTCAAGTTCCAAGCCCCTGTGTCCTACAAACATGGGCTCAAACTTGGGATTTTTTTCTGTTTCTTTTTTTAAAAATAAGATACCTGTACAATTATCTTAACAAATTCTAAAATGCCTACCTCGCCCTTTCTCTGTTCCTATTTTTTTTAACTGAAGTGTTCCTACCCAAGGCACGTGTCATACAAAATCACACACGTGGGAGAACACAGGTCACCCGGCTGCTGCTGGATGTTGTCAGTGTGAAAACCTCATCCTTGCACATTTCTCAGTACAGGTCTTGTGTGTGCTGGTTTAACGATTAGAGTGTGAATTTATTCTAGGCCTTTATTTTCAAATTCTATGTCATGACCCATTAATAGGTTATGGTATCAATTTAGTGAGTTGTGAACAGTTTTTCCTAATGATACAGAAGGGGACAGAAAACATCAGTGATATTTCGTGCAGAAAACCTGGTGGCTTTTATTTACCCTTTCGTTTACTCTCATTAATCTATACGTGTGGAGGAGGTATGCACATAGACAAACTCACACACCTGCAAATACACATACACTGGGTCTTTCCATAAGACAGATTTCCCTTTCTTACTTTGAGTTACAGTTCAAGAAGTTGAAAAGCTACTAATTGAAACCAAACAAGCAGGAACAGTAACTGTGATGGGGAAAAGGTAAAGACTTTCTGGTTTTGACTGGTTAAAAAAAGAGCCACAACATAAAAAGTGAACAAATGAAACTAACAATGAAAAGAAAGATCTTTGTTCCTACAAATATATAGGGTGTATAATCACCCTGTATAGTCACTCAAGAGGACTCAATAAGACAGAAAACAAATAAATACCATTTACTATATTAAATCCTCTGGATAACTTGTTATGCCACACAGTTGACACCCCACGATTACCTTAGGGCCTCCAGAACTTCAACTCTCCTTACGATGACATAAGGTAAAAATCTGCCTGATCCTTTGTGTTGAATTTGATAAAGTGAAAACTGGATAAATTAAAAATATAACAAATTCAAAAAATTCAATTTAAACACAATATTGGAGATTTATAATAATGTGGCATTCACTCCCAAGCAGCACCAGCTCAAAAGATAATACTGTACTTAAAATCTAAGTTGCTGTGAGCCATGTGATGCCACGGCACTCTACCGAAGATGATAAAGTGAGACTCTGTCTCTACAAAAAAAAATTAAAAAGGTTCGGCGCCTGTGGCTCAATGGGCTAAGGTGCCAGCCACATACACCTAAGCTGGTGGGTTGGAATCCAGCCCAGGCCTGCCCACAACAATGATGGCTGCAACCAAAAATGGCCGGGTGTTGTGGTGGGCGCCTGTAGTCCCTACTACTTGGGAGGCAGAGGCAGGAGACTCGCGGAGTTGAGCCCAGGAATTGGAGGTTGTTGTGAGCTGTGATGCCACAGCACTCTATCCAAAGTGACAGCTTGAGGCTCTGTCTCAAAAAAAAAAAAAAAAAATCTCTGCTGTTAGTCTGTCTAATGATACACTCTAATTTTTTTTTTTTTTTTTGAGACAGAGTCTCACTCAGTTGCCCTGGGGTTGATGTGAATGCCGTGGCCATCACAGCTTATAGCGAGCCTGCCACAACACCAGGTTAGTTTTTTTCTGTTTTGTAGAGATGGGATCATGCTTTGCTCAGGCAGGTCTCGAGCTCCTGAACTCAGGCAAGCCACCCGCCTCAGCCTCCCAGAGTGCTGGGATTACAGGCGTGAGCCACCATGCCAGCTACATTCCATTTTTTGTCCACATCAATCTCAAGCAAATTTTCCTAAGAAGATTCTATAAACTAAAGGGATACTTAGTAACATGTCAAAACTTGAAACCATTTGTGTGAAAGAACAGAAATCTATATAAAATAATATGAAGAATCCTTCAAATCAATCCTGATGTGTTACTGTTACCATCCGGACTCTATTTGCACATATTTCTGAAATCTAGTATTGAACAGGTTCATTATTCCCTCTTGGTCATTTCCCTTGCAACTGTTCTGACTCTGGAGTACGTGTTTCCTTTTGGGGTATGGCAATGTGTGAGGGATTCTCAGAGCTTAGAAGCTAAACACGGTGGATCTTTCTAAGGCATAAATTTCACTCAAAGGATTTTGTAAAGTGTGGGAATTATTTTTACATAAAAGTCAACATAGATATGCACTAAAATGCAAAAGATGCACTTTTTTTAATAGAGCATGAACTAATGCTATGCTTAAGAAAAACACTTTATTATTTACTCTATCCTTTGGGTTACTAGGGGAAAATATTGTTAAAACATCATTTGATGAAAACTACTAGTGGTGCCTTGGTGATAAGGGAAATGCTTTTAAACCTAGACTAGTATTTAACAAATATTTACCAAGTGTTTCCTAACAGGAAAGCCAGATTACAGGGAGGCACCGTGACCCTGGATGTAGGGTCTGTGTCCTTGATATTTAACCTTCCAGCACAGAGCTGTGAATTAATTTCATTATCATCTTTACAATACACTCTTTCCTTCAAATGCTAAATGCAACACATGAAGTGTATTACTCGTAACTGGATTTTAAAGATATACCTCAGAAAGACTGAAGGTAATAATGAATAACTTGGAGCTTCTCTAATCCATATTTGCTTAATCCTAGGGCCTCTTTCTAACTCAACCTTTTCTTGCAAAAATAACCCTAAGAATGCTGAGACTTGGGGTTAACATGGCACAAAGCCCTTCACCGCTTTTCCTAGCTGGTAAGCGTTAGTTCTCAGCCAATAGTGTGCACTGCACACTACGGCCTCCCACGTGATGCCCGGGAAAGAAGGGAAGGAGAGAGACTCGTATGTATTAAGAGTCTTAGGAATACTTCTAGGATTATTCTAGTCCAAACTCATCATTTCATAAAAGACTATAACTATAAAAACATGAGCAACTCTCTTCCTATTATCTCTCCATCATGACTATTATTTTTTTATTTCCTTGCTTATTTTTTATATTTCTTTGATTTTTGTTGTTGTTGAGACAGAGTCCTACCCTATGCGCTGAGCAGAAGGCAGTGGCATCACAGCTCCCTGCAGCCTCAGACTCAGGCTGTGGGCATCCCGCTGCCGCAGCCTCTGGAAGCCGCTGGGATTGCAGGCGGTCACTGCGGCACCCGGCTGGGTTTTTCATTTTTTTATGAGTCGGGGTCTCACTCTCGCTCAAGCAAGTCTCGAACTCCTGAGTGCAAGCAATCCTCCCACCTCAGCCTCCTACAGTGCTGGGATTGCAGGAGTGAGCCGCCGCACCCAGCATGACTATTATTTTAACTGTCCAACAACTGCAAAGACCACAAAGTGATAGACCGCAGGCCACCAGGCCTGACTAGTGACCAACAGAATGAAAGGCTACTAACCAACAGACATTCTCAAAGGGAAAATTCTCTTGACTTGCTGTCCTGTTTCTTCGGATACTTGTTCGAGGCTTTCCTCTAATGAAAAGGCGGTGTCAAGCTAGACTTTCCCAAATAGAAACGATAATCTAATAGTCCTTTTTAAAGTAAAAGTCATAACTAGTTCCATTCTCCCTGGAGAGCCGTAACAGTTAGGGATAAAGGAAGAGGTGGGAAGGGCTGTGGAACAGGGAAGGATTAATCAGAGCTACGAGCTGTGAACACCAGAAGCTTCCCTCCCAGGCTCACACCCTGTTCTTTCACCAGGTCCTTACCTGTCCAGGGGTCAGAATCTCTTTACTTGAATGCGTAACACCTTAGTCCCTTTTCCGGTAAGATATTCTTTTGTAAATTCTGAGAATGTTTTTACCTACATTTTATATTTGACATTAAAAATCTTGTGAAATTTATTTATAAAATCTTTAAGATTTATCTAAATATGATTCTAAGTGGGGAAAAATACCATTCTATTTTCTAGGCATTTCCCAACATTTGAAAAGATGAACTATACTACCACCTTTTTAGCCCATAATATAAAGAGAACATTAAGATGTGCCATTTTATTTTATTTTTTATAAGTGTCCCAACTGTGTTCTGAAAGTCCTGGGGAAACATATACTATAACGCTGACAGGTAAAATGGTGATGACCATAATGATGGGATATTTTATTTTATCAGGAACCAGAGGGTTTGGTTTTTTGGCAGTAAGGAGAGGTCTTAATATTTTTTTAATTAAAGCGAGTCCAGATTAAAAGAATCCATATTTTACTCTTACACGTGATTCAAATTTGGAACCTACAATTTTTAAATCTTTTCTGAAAATTTGCACAAGGATCCTAAATTCACATATGGTCTGCTCTGAGGATAATGAAAAAATTCCACATCATACAAGGAAAGATTTTAAATGCTTAAACCATAAATCTAAAAACCATACCTTTATTACTAAATATTGGTAAACATAAACTAGGATTAAGAAAACACGTCCACCTACCATACATCTTGGGGAAGATTTAAAGTTATGCTCCCTTTGATTTCATCACGGAAACACATGTACCCTAACATAGCCAATGTTATATACAGAGTTGTGACGATCCCCATGCCAATATTCAGTGCTTGGGGGAAGCGTTTTGATTCTTTCATTTGGTTTTCCAGTGGAAGGACCTAAAAAATACAGATACATTTTTTAAAAAAAGAATACAAGTAATTCAAAATAACACATCTCTATACATACAAATTAGTCTTTTTACAGTCTAGACGCAAATTTTTTTTCTCCTTTAAAATACATACAATCATTAAAGTATATTTCTATGGCTACATATTTTTATACTATATATTTTTTAGTGCTTAAACTATAAAATTTATCTTCCATAAAATTATAAGTTTGGATTAGAATAATCATAGGACTGTGCTTATAAACTCAGCTCTTGTCATGCCAACCTGCCAAAATTCTTCCTAAATAATGTTTTTATTTTTGAATAATTTTAGATTCATGGAAAAGTTGCAAAGATAACACGTGGAGCTCTCCTGTATACCCCTGATCCAGTTCCCCCTACTATTCTCTTTTTATACTTCTAGCTAAGAACCGACATTGGTGCATCACTATTAACTAAACTCCAAACATGCTGCTGGTGTTAGTATGACCTCGTGTGTGTTCGCGTCATACAGAGTTATCATCTAATCCTGTTACTTATTCTGTGACTCATGTTGCTCCAGCTTCGGCCTCTGTGAATTTCACCGGGTTGGTTCTTTGACCCTTGGATAGGCCTCCATCCTTCTGTTTTTCAAATATTTCCCTTACTTTCTGTCATTATAAGATATTCCAGATTCATCGTGAATTTCCTTACTTCAGCCCTAAAAACAGCCTTTTCTCCAAACAACTTTTAGGCATTTTGTTGGAGAAGAGTATTTAGAAGTCGAGATCTAGGTGGTGGGCGTGCTTGTTGCCACTGGGGTATCACGGCTCACAGGCCCTTTCAGAAGGCAGAGCTAGAAAAACATGCATTAAACTGACCCATATACACACGCACGTTCAAAACTGTTTCCATACCCACTTATATCTACTGTTTGTCAATTTTAGTAAAGCAAATCATGTTTATTTTGTTAAAAATGAACCTTTAATAAAAAAGGATGATTGAAAAACCAGTTGTTAAAGCAAATCTTCAGCGGTTTTGGCCATACTGTGAAAGACATTAAGCAGTAATAACAACAAGTATTTACTGGGTGCTTACCATATACCAGGTATTAAAAAAATATAATATGCCAGATATTATCCTACAAACTTTGCACGTAGCATCTTACGCAGTCTCTATGATAATCTTATGAGATAACGCAAATATTTTCCCCACTTTTCATGTAAGTCAATCATATGCGGAGACATAAAATGTTAATAGTGGAAAAGAGAGCAGAGAACAGTTTGGATGGATGCTCTGGAGATAACCCAGACCCGAAATACCAGTGAAGCTGTCAGGATGGCATCAGTGAAGCCAGAAAGGGAGAAAGGGAAAGAAATTAACGCTTCCTCAGACTTCCCCTGTATCACAGCATTGCAGGTGATTTATACATAATCTCAATAGGTCTCAATTACTGATTGAAAAGAGAAAGCAAGCACAGGATAAAAACAATTACTCCAATGTTTTAAGCTTAAGCAACTGAAAGTAAAACTGAAAGAGAAAGAGAATGAAAAAGTAAAGCTTGTTTTGGATAAGGAAGTATGTGTCAGACTCTGGAGCTGTTGAATGTAAGATGTCAGAGAAACAGCACTTAACTAGAAGTGCCCAATAGTTAACCAGAGCCCACTAGTTAAAGACAAATAAGAATCCGGAGTTGTATTTCCAACAGTGATAACGGGAACTGTGAAAATTTCTAAGAATGCAAGAGAATTCTCTAAAACAGAATTCAGAAAAAGCAGAAACCCAATTAAACTGGCATAAAATGTTCTTTTAGATTTACTTTTCGATCTATTTTGTCTGCAGTTCATACACATAGAAGTTTACAAACTGTTCTACTCCTACACCAAACCAGCAGACAATGAAACATAAGCCCTAGAACAAAGTAGACAGCAACATTCTATTTTCCCCAAATCTACAAATTCTAGGTTTTAAATGAAGTGGGAGCATCTTGCACGGACACAGTTAAGATCTCAGAATTCTCAGGATGCAAGTGTGTCTTGGTGTTGGCTTTATGACACCACTGTTTCTCAAAGCAAAGGAAGGATTTATATTTGACTCTTCTTATGTAACAGTAACTTCATAACAATTTCAATGCCCTTCAAATCATCTAGTCTAGTGATATTTGAGATGTACTTGAGTATGTGGGGTATACGTAAAACAAAATTGGCCATGAGTGAATTATCTTTGAAGCTGAGTGATGCTTACCTAAGAGTTCATTATACTACTCTCTAAACTCTGTATGTGTTTGAAATTGTCCATAAAAAAATATTTAAAATTATCGAATCTGGTGGGGCAATAGGGGAGTGGAGAGAGGGGAGTGGGGTGGGGGGCACGGTGTGTGACATCCTCTTGGGGATGGGGCACAATTACAAGAGGGATTTTAGCAAACAAATGCAAGCAGTGTAACTGGGTTCCTTATACCCTCAATGAATCCCCAACAATAAAATAAAAAGAAAGAAAAAAAAAATCACATCTAATTTCCTCACTTTACAGATACAGAAGAAGAGAATTAGACAGCCTAAGTGGCATGTCCAAGATAAACTCCTTATTAGTGGAAGAACGAAACTAAATTCAAATCTTTCAGACCAAACTGGAAAGTCATGTTCTAAGACTAACAACATTGAAAAAAAAACATGCGCTTTTTTAAAATTTAGCTTGACTATCTAAATCTTTGTGTTCACTTAATATTTTAAATATTAATAATAAAGACTAAATCCTTACCACTCCTATGCCTTCAAAAGCAAAGACAGCCGTACCGAAGAAGAGTGGGTACTTCTTCCAACCAGCCACTATTGGGAGGTTGTGGGGATCTGGCATGTTCTAGAAAAAGAAAGAAAAAAATATACACAGGCTACATCTTTACTTATTCTAAAGAATGCAAAATGGAAAAGGAAAATCATATACTTTTGAGGTTCACAACACCATATGTAGGTTATGAAACTGAAAATTCTCTCACTGAACACTTTAAGCAAACTGTGTTAGATGTAGCCAAGCTGTTAGGATTTCACTGCCAGAAGCAATTGCTTTCCTCATGCCCACACATTCCATCTGAGCAAAATACTCCTGGTTACCTGTTTCCACCTGCCAGTCCCAGGCTCTGCACCTTGGGTGCGGCTCCCGCCACAACAGGAAATATATAAGCACACTCCAGACGTGGTCTGGGAGCCAGGAGCCAGGCATTAACCACCGCTCTGGGTACCAGAAGAAATTCATCCTCCACTCTATTTCACTGCTCTTCCAGTTCTCTGAGACGTGCAGATTCTAACTTTGCTTTCTGCCCCGTGGCTCTGCTGCTCCCTAGAACAGGTCTCTGGTTTCAGTGTTTCAGTTATCATTACTCTTATTATTTCTATGTATATACGCCCCAACGCCGGTTCCCCTCCGCCTGGGGAACAGAGGGGTCTAGAGCATCTGAAGCATAGTAGAACTGTGTGATATAACCATGATACATGACTGAAAACATAATCTAGTTTCAAAGTGGAAAGGGTATTAAAATGTTTGGGTCCCTGGATAACACTACATGATTATTCATGGTACGAGGAAGCGATTTCACTTCTCCAGGCGTTAGCTGTTTCCTCTACCCAGGGAACCTCGCTGCCTGCTCCACTAATTCCTACATGTTCAGGGCGTCATAGAACCTCGTGTGATCTTCCCATCATCCCTTTCCATTCACGCACCGTGATAGAGAATACATACAGGTTTAAGATTCAGAGAGGGGCGATGAAGCACAGACCCATCATAAAAGTCTGTACTGAACTGCTGATGGAGATACTAACAATCACCTTGGAAGCAAATCCCCTTCATGAGATAAAAGTTATACAGCTGCTCAGCAGAAAAAAAAATACATATATACACACACAAAACCCTGCATCCTGCCGACAAGAGGGACTCGCAGACTCTCGATCCAATCAACAGATTCTTCTGAGGAAACTGGTTAAGAATCCCCAGACTATGGACCATGAAATCAACTGAGCTCACTGCGTATACTTCCAACAACAGAATTACAGACTACTGCAGTAGCAGAGAGAAAATCACGGAATTACATCTATACACTCATCTCTTGTGATTGGTTCAAATTTTAAAGGAAGAAACAACACAAAGAGTTCTTTGTTTCATGGTTAGCACTGTACTAAGAACATACTCCTAAATCTCACAATAATTTTACTTGGGTAGGTATTACTACCTTCTGAAGCACTCTCACAAAGCCCAGAAGAATATTTACCAAAATTCAAAACCAGATCTGACCACAAAGCCGGTGTTTTTAACCTCTATGTCACATGTTGTAATGCAACAGCATCCGTCAAAAAGTAAGTAACATTTACTGATTGTCTACTGTATGCCATACATAAAGTAGGGCTTTTTACATAGCATTGGCTTTACTTCCCAAGAAAACACAAACTTTACTTATGTAATAAATGCAGGACTTTTAGTTAAAAACATGTTATACTTACCCTAACAATGTAATAGTATATTATCACAAGACTGACAGCCATGGAAACGTTGGCAAGGAATGAAAGTATAAACAGGTTCTTTAAATCACGAATGAAGACCAAAAGAATTATGAAAGGAAGAAAGCAGAGCATGTACACCCTGAGGTCAACACTTCTCCTCTCACATGGATTTGATGAACTGGTACTATTCGAAATAAACTCTTTACTCTCCAGGAATCCTTCATGAACCTAGACAGAATTACCAGGAGAATAAGGAAAGGGAAGGGAAACTTCCATCAACGTATAATCATAAAAGATACACAGAAACATAAGATCTATACACGCTGTGATATATTCTATGATGCACTTTACAATAAGTAAAATATGTACTTTTTTTTACAAGATAGTCTGGCTGTTTAAAAACATATACATCAAACATAAAGAGAATTAAAGCAGGATAATCTCTGCATGGTAACTTCTATCACACTGTGAAAAGAAAGCTCATTAGAAGATTATGAGAATAGATTTACCAGTTTATTCTGAACCTCTGTGAATATGATACTCATGATTTCTGCAAAGATGCAAAGATCTTGCCTTTGAGATCATTAATCTTGGGATCATACTTGTCTGGAATGGCCTTTGGGGATTCTACTCCAGCTTATTTTCTTCAGGTAGGAAATAAGCTCTAACTATCTCTTAGAAATGTAATCAAAGTAAAATTTAAAAACCATAGCCTAACTTTAAAATTTTTATAAAACAATTATTTACAAATGATCATTCTCAATAGCTACTTATTAAGAATCTACAACATTCACTCATGGCCAGATGCTACACAGTAGATAAATTTTTGCTAGCACAAAAATATTCTACGATATAAATCAACTTTATGTGAAAATGTATTCAGTCATTTCTATAAACCACTTTTCATATTTCAAAAGAAATATAATGATATGTAGGCTCCATATATTAAGAACTATTTGATTCAATTAATCACATAATTTAACTTATTAAAAACAACTTGAGAAACTTTACAAATGACAAATAATTTTAGAAACAATCTTAAAAATGTACAGCAGAGGATCCCATACTATGTGGTATAACTTGAACACCAGTGACAAGTTATTTGTCCGCAAACATGGTGTACCCTCCTTCGAACACACCGGTATTATCTAAGTCTGTGGGTAGAACGCGTTCGTAAGTACTTTGAGTACTTTCTACACATCAGGTACTGAAATACATGGTTTTTCATTATAACATCTCATTTAATCCTCAAAATTACTCTCTATGTGGGTAGTAGTATCGATTTCAATTTATATCTGAGGAAAAAGAGGCATAGAAAGGCTAAAAGAAAAAAAACCCTGCATCACATCCAGCCCATAAGTGGTGGTTCTTAGATTCTGATCCAGGCCTAACAGTCCGGAATCTGGCTGGTAACAGCTGCATGTTAACCTGACCAGAATACCATGACTCAGAAATGGGGGCCCTGCCCCGGTAGCCACCTGGCTCCACCCTGACATCCCTCTCTCTAAATGGAGCAAGGGGCCAACAGAAGTTTAAAAAAAAATTCTGATATGACTGATCCAAGTGTTTCTTTAACTTTACATTTATAATCCACAATAAGCAATGTTTAACATCACTATAAATACACACATCTCAGACTGCAGGGATTATATCTACCAGATTTCTGTGCTATATAGGCAATTTAAGACATGAGTTTTAAATTAATGGTATTATAAACTCTTAAGTTACACCACATACCACTTAAGAAATGCATAACTCAAAATTATCTTCTAACTGGCCATCAGAACTTTATATTTTTTTCTTTAATTTGAAATAAAAACAATGATAATTTACATTACATTACTTGGTTTTTCTATAAGCATATTTCATTGTTGACTTAATTTTATAGGAACTAAATTATTTAGAGCCCAGTACTTCGTATCACAGCAGTACCTCCAATAATTAGATTAGACAACAAAGCTAAGCTCTAACGAGGATGGTTGGCAAGAGAGAAGCCGTTATACAGCCAATCTTAAAGACTGCTGCTTTAATTATTACTAGGTGTGTGGGAATTTAAAATTAATTCTAACATCACTATATGATAATATTTTAGCATTCTTTGGCAGAAAGATGGTTATAAAAATTCTCAGGATTAAAAAAATAAAATAAAGATGCAAATACATACCTAGAGCAAGATTCAGGTAAACATTTGAGTCCTTTGGTGCCCTCTAGAGACAGAGATTGGCTATCTAATAGGACTTCCTACGATCTCACATGTTTACCAAAATGTAAAACACTGAAATAAATATTATAGAATAAAATTACTAAATTCGGTTGTTTCCAATTTGAGCTCAAATTTACTAAACCCCACTACTACTTATTAACTTTTCAATGATTCAGCAATTTAATGATTAGAATTCCAAAGGCAGCTTATATTCTTCAGCAAAGCCAAATCTATAATTAAAGTCTTAAGTCCCTATGTTTGTATACTGTTTTACATTTTACAAAGTCTTCCACGAACCTTTGGTCAGTTGAGCCTCACAGTGAGTCTATGAGAAACAAGGAGAGATTTTGTTACTATTCCCGTTTTTACAAATAAGGAAACAGAGGCCTGACCAGGGATAAGGAGGTCTTGCCAATGTGTGGGTCAACACCATGAAAGCAGAGATCTGAACTCTTATTTTCTGACTCTAATCCATGATATTTGGCATCAATGCACCCTATTTTCCTTCCGCACTCTCCATGCCCATATACACTGTTTTACCTCTCCGAAATATTTTAGAGTATCCCGGAATAATAACGGAGAAGAGCAACTATAACCACAGGGGCCCAGAACCTTGAGAAGCATTAGGGTTCTTTTTCCTACTGATCACGCATAACAGCCTCATGAGGACACCCGGCAGTGACAGAGCAGGTTTCCACATTCATGTGGCAACGAATTCTAAATTATTCTTTTGGTTAATGAAATATGTACCTTCGATTTCTTATAGATTAAGGGAGTAATAATGCCACAGTTTTTCACTGTATTAGTAGTAATAATGGGTAAGGTTTAATTAGTGAGTGTGTGTACACTGCTATCAAATGTGAAAGAACACCTGTGCAGAAGAGGGACAATCTCTGGCCTCACGCTGCTTGATGATCTCAAATATTTTCTCATGCCTGTCAGCATGTCTTTTTCTATATTACTCTTTAAATCTGGAAAGTACTTTCACCTTTCTATCAAAAGCAGACACACTCCTTCCCACCCAGAGAGTCACTTTTTGTACCTGGTCACCATAGGATATGTGCCAATAAGCCTAACTGTCAAATGTGGAAGCAACCGATAATATTTCACAGGAGAAAGTCACCAATCCAAGCTTGTAGAAGATTACTTTATCCTCTTTATCTGCTCTTTATGTCATAGCTACACTCATACACAGAATTACAACTAACATCAGGCCACATCCCATCTAGGGATGAATGAACCTGCTGAGTGGCGGAGACCTAGATTTGGACCCAATTCTGTGTGACTTAGGGCACCTTACTGATGTTTTGTGAGACTGCTAATTCGCTCACAAAGTGAGCACTGTATTTACACAGCAGTTGTAAGGATTAAATGGTATGTCAGATCTTACAAATAAAAAATTATAAGGCCTTGTTATGTTATTCTTCAAATGAAAGACAGCTTTTTGGTAACTCTCTTAGGAGATACTGGTAAGAGATACAGCACTACCTACCATGTTGCAAAATCCTCCTAGAAAGGCTTCATTCCATCAAACTCTGTATAAATGATTGCTAAGATGGTTATGTCTTACCAGTTTTTAACAACAAACAGGCTGTTTTAATGGAGTCAGGATTCCCAGGAATATGCAATTTGGGGAATTACTTGTAAAATCAAAAGGGTATCATCTGTAATAAGCAATGCTGATGAAATGACTGATGCCTTAAACTGGATTCTAATTAACTCCACGCGCTATTACTCTGTTCCATCTCCTCCACACCTCTCAGCTCTACTTGTCTCCCTAAAGCCCCTCGCTCGAGTCCACAGTTACAGCCTGTGGCCCACCTCAAGGAAGAGCCACGGTTTAGACTATGAGTTTCTCTTCCAGAGAAAGTCCTTTGTGTGAGGACTTGACTATCTGCAAGTAAACTATCACAAAGAGTTTAGAAGTAGGATATATGGGAAAAGAAATAATATGAAAACTACATTACTTTATTGGTATAAAGTATCTGCTTTATTGGCAGACAGCATCTAAGGTATCTCCTGGCTAAACTGGGAGCAGTCACAAGGCTGAGGTGCTGACGCTGTCCCTTCTATAGACACAGGATAAACCGCTACGAAGTGACCAAGCTCACACTGTCTGAGGAGCTGAAAGGGAAGAGCTGACGAAGAAAGCGGGAGAAACGACTGGAAGAAAGAAGAGGATCAGGGAATGTGACAGGGAATTCATCAATAGGAAAAGTCAAACAGAAGGACGGAACCCTTCCAGTCTCACCTGTGCCTTCAGCCTGCAGGAAATCTTACTTGAACCCTTGCTCGATAAACCAAGTACTGTACTAGGTCTAAGAAATAAAAAGATGGAAAACAATCCCTCAGTTTAATGAGTTCACTTCCCTTCCAATCCAGTAACTATACTGAGTCCTAATAAGAGCCACATTTAGATGCTAGATTACAATGGTGACCACAACAAATACCGGGGTCCCTGCCCTCACAGGGCTTGCAGTGTGGTGGTGGAACGAGCTTGTGAATCAGCTTTCATAGGGCATGATCAGGGTCATTTTTAAGTTACAAACATCAGGAGAAAAAGAAAGAAGTGCTGGCAAAAGATGATGAAAATACAGGTACAGAAGGGACAGCTGAAAAAAATTTCACAGAATAGGTGACATTTAAACTAGGTTTTCCAGATACAAACCAAACTTTTCTAGATGCTGAGACATGGGCTGCTGGGAAGGACACTGATCTGGAAATCCACGCTCTGATTCTACCCACCTACAACCCTTTAAGACAATTGTTTTATGAAAGAGGGTACGGTTTGCTGATTTCCTTCAGTATTAAAAATCTAAGCTAGTGACTCAAGTACAGCACACAGCACTAGTCTAAATTACAGGTTATCAAATAAAGGCCTGCAGACCAAATGTGGCCTACTGGCTATTTTTGTAAATAAAACTTTCCTAAAATACAGCCTATCTGTATGTTTACATATTGTTGTCTATGACTGAGTTGAACAGTTGTGACAAAGACCATATGGCCAACAAAGTAGAAAATACCTATTATCTGGCCCTTTAGAGGAAAATATTGCCAATTCTTGATATAAATATAAAATGAAGTATACTTTATACTTAGTAAAGACAGTAAAACATATACTTATACATACACAGGTTCTTTAGAAAAATATACCTAGATATACACCGGTTCTTTAGAAAAATATTCACATCATTATTTTGCATTAAAATACCTATAATTCTACATATTATTATGTAAAATGCTTACTGTACCATATATGTGTAGATGATTAATAAATATTATTTATTGAATTAATGCTGAAGAACTATGGGTAATTTAGGAATAATAATAATAATAGTCATAATGAAATGTGCTTTTAGCACTGTTTTGATAGAAGGAGGTTTTATTTCAATGTTTGTCCAAATAAACTGTCAATCTCTACTAAGGCTGCACACCACTTCTTCTTCTTTTTTTTTTTTGCAGTTTTTGTCCGGGGCTGGGTTTGAACCTGCCACCTCCGGCGCCGCTCACCTCTTCCTCAAACTTCACAATATGGAGAAAACTTCATTTTGGAACACGGTATATTTTTCAGTAATGGCAGTAACTGGATTTTTGTAATTATTATTTTTAATTCATTTTTTTAGGCTGCTAGTTAAAGCCTTACAGTTATATATATTTAATAGAAAATCAATGTAAAGGATATGCTCCCAACGCATCTATGTATATGTTTTTGCAATCTGAGTTTTGAGAAGTTAAGAATCAGTAAATTATATCATATTTTGATCTGAAAGAAAAAGCATTATTGATATTATGGCAAAAACAGTAAAATCAACAATAACAGGAGAATTCCAAATTTAAAAAAAAAGACTAAAGCAAGATCTAAAGTAATATCATTTATGAAAGGAACACATTTTCCGATTCAGCCAAAATTGATTTCACAGAAGAAATACAATGCTACAAGCAGGGAAATAGAAGAAAATGATTTTACTAACTGGAGAAAAATACTCACTTGTTTAACATTTTCAGCTAAGAAGACAATATAAACGCTGCAGAATCCCAGCTGTGTTATCACCAGAAAAAAGTCAACCACAGTCCTGGAAAAGAGATATCTAAAACTAAGTGTCAATCAGAGCTGTGATACATTAACACATTTTATGTCTCTTTTTAACTGTTTTAAAACATTTTGTAATTGCACATATTCTTTCACTTCCTTAAGAAACGTTTAAAATATTTATTTTTCTACAAAGATCACACATTTATGATCGTTATAGTACTACAATTATTTTTGTAGTGAAAGGATTCTTCTCCATTAAGTTAAAAGGACAAGGTTTTTCCATTGTTACCTGTTCCTGAGATTCAACAGTTTAAGGCTATCCGCTTACAAAATGATTTCATAAAAACACTCCATCTTTCAGATTAAACCAACTCTCCTACTTTTCGAGCATCTTTTCAGATCAACCCAGAATGGCCCCTCCCTCCCAGACTCACGGCATCTCCCAATTTGACGAGCGTGCCTTCAGTTACCTAAATCGCTCCTAAGAACGTCAGGGGAATGACCCTAAACCAAACCAGGAGAGGCCCTTCCATGGCTTTTCTATGTTCCTATTTTTATTTTTTATTTTTTTAGTGAGATACAGTCAGCCTCTGTGGATTCTGCGTCTATGGATTCAACCAGATGCAGATAGAAAATATTCAGGAAAAAAATTCCAAAACATTCTGAAAGCAAAACTTGAATTTTTCACACGAGTACTACATTGAAGCCATGAAAAGGAAGTGGTATGTAGGCACCGTACACAGTATTAGGTATTATAAGTCACCCAGAGAAGATTTAAAGTCTACAGGAGTTTTTGGATTTTTTTTTTTTTTTTTTTTGTGGAGATACAGGAGGATGTGATAGGTGATAGGCCAGTACTTGAGCAACCCTGGACTGTGGTGTTCACGGGGGGTCAGTTTGCCCATGGCTACTGAGGGATGACGGTAAGACAGAAAATTCCAGCTACATAAAATAGCGCCTGTGAGGAGTGGGGAAGGGACCTCACAAGAAACTTCAGTCAAGTTCACATCATTTGGGTCTGTCGATCATCAGCTACCCATTTGCCGACATGGTATTAACACCCAGCCCAGACTTCATCATTTTGGTCTGAGAACAGTGAGCGACTATTCGATGCACCCTGGTCTGAGCTGTGGCAACCTGCCACACAGAGCGGTCTGCAAACTCCACAGTCCCTACTCTTGCCACGTGAAACCAGAAGGCCCCTGCCCATCCTCATCCTTGCCATGACTCTCCACTCTCCACGGCCCTTCAGGCTCCCATCTGTAAGCTATCCTGCTACTCCCAAATGAAGTCAAGTCTCTTCTCCTTGACGAAGAACACTTCAGTATTCCCTTCCTATGACTTCATCCTCCTGTGATTTTAGTGTCCCACAGTCAAGCATTCCAGCCACTTTTATCTGGAAGACATTCTGCTTCACAGAACAAACAGACAAAGCTGCCTCTAGTCTAGAGCAGAAGAAAAGAAAAAAATGGAGTGCTGGGTTCTGTGGGCAAGTCCTTACGGCATTAGGTTTTGTGGCCTTCCCTCTTCCACTCAGCATATCAGGAATGCTGAGCTGCTCATAAACAAATGGAACATCCTGGAAACCCCCAGAAAGGGAACATGCAACTATTAACCACTCCACCAACACTGCTCTTTCTCTTCTTTTAGTTCCCACCTCACATATCATTTGTACCACACTTAGCACTTAATTTACCTACCCTTCCTTATTTTTCTAATCCTGTGTTTATCTGACGTTAACTGGCCACGGCCACCAATGATAAAGGTGCATTTAAATAATAAGACAGTAACATAAGGTTATGCTAAAATACATCCATACCCCAAATGTCTTATGAGCATGTAGCTAAACTCCACCACCTTATTTGAAATAACAAGACTGTGACAATTTGTTTTGCTTTTGTCTTGCTTTTGTCTTTTTTTAAAAAAAATATTGAACAAGATTATGACATTGGTTGTCCAGGTTCATTGTAAATAATCACTTTATTTAATGTACCATAATAATCCTGTGAAGTGGGTATTATCATAGGCTCATTTCACAGTGAAAAAAACAAGCTAAAATGATAAAGTATTTGACTGTCATAAAACTGAAGAATTGTAGAGTTGAGATTTGAACCTAACTGTGCCTAACTCTGAAGTTTTTTATGTTTATTCCCCAATTTTATCACACTTTTATTGACATATCTTGCCAGAGTAAAATACTTAAAAATTAATATAATTTCAACAATCAGACATCAGTAACAGCAAGTACTTACCGTCCCCAAGCTGCTTGCTTCTGGAGACAACTCCAAGGACTTACTTCCAGAGCAAAACTCACAGTGTCACTGTAACCTAAGGTTGACTTTTTAAACCTGTAATTTAATGGTATACATACAAAGGAAAAAGAAAAATTTTCAATTGGATCACAAAGCCATCCCTTGAAAAGAATAACAAATAAATGGGAATTAGTCAAGTAGTGTGGGACTATGCACTGCAGGTGAGCTTTCCAAATCTCAAAATCTCGGACTTCACCTCACAGACACAAACAATGCAACTTAACTGTACCCTCATATTAGCCTGAAATTTAAAAAAGCTCTGCATACTTCTAAAGCATACCTCATTAACTTTTAATATCTGTCCTGTCCACTGGAAAATTTTTACCTACTGCTAAAGTTTATATAACTGTAGAATTCATAAAACCTGGTATTTGTACTTTATAGATTTAAATATTTCAATACCTAAATAATCATTGACTACATTGTTCATGCCTAAATTACTCCATTCTGAGAACAGCAATATTTAGAAAGGGCTCTACAATACATAT
Organism: Arctocebus calabarensis; assembly: GCA_963573935.1. Lineage (NCBI taxonomy): Eukaryota > Metazoa > Chordata > Mammalia > Primates > Lorisidae > Arctocebus > Arctocebus calabarensis. The sequence continues at coordinate 20,523 of CAUYON010082557.1, forward strand.
GCACATGAACTATCTCATTTAATCTTCAAAACAGCCCCCAGAGGTAGGTGTTACTTCTCTATTTTTTCCTCCTCTCTTTTTTAAAGTATGCATTGTTATTTAAGATCATAAATGATTTAAGACTAGATATTGGTCTATCAGAATAGATAATATTTATTTTTTTAAAAAATTGATATATTGTCCAATAGAAGTATTTTCTGACACGAAAATATAGAAAAAGAGTATTATTTTAATGACTATACACTAAACCATGTCAGTCAAGAATGCCAAAAGCAATATACCCCAAACTGAATTACTAATAAATTGGAGACCATTCTGCCATAAAAGTTGTGTCACTGCCTCCAAAGTTGTATCACATGCCTTTTTCCCCATGCATACTAAAAAGGAGAAATCATTCTATTTCACTAATAATGCTACCTCTTAAAAAGAGATTCTAACCAGATTTAAATCATATGAAATGCTACCCTTTTTCATATTCATTCTCTTAGACTTACCTATATAACAGATTGAAAGAGATACAAAGCACAGTGGAATATAATCTGATGCTCACAATAAAGCAATAGCTTTAAAATAAGTTAAATAGGCTTAACAAATCCTCATTTACCTCTGACATAGAAAGTGACTGCAATGTACCAATATGTGCATACAGTGAACAGAAATAATTCCTATAAACACAAGGCTGATCGGTCCAAGCTGTAGGGAAGAAAATGCATAAAGTTTAAATATTTAAGTTGAACAAAAATTGAGTACTAATAATTTTATAAACAATGACTTGATGGATTACTCTTTTGCAATGAATAAATACTTATTGGGCAAAATGATTAAATAGTCATTTGCATACAGGAAAACTAATAAACTTGACAAAGAATTTCAAGTAATATTTAAGACAACATGTATGATTCCATCTTATCAACTTGGCTATGCAAACCTATGAACAGAGAGTATAGACATGCAACATAGAATAAAATACAACATTATATTTAATATCAGATGGGCAGTCTACAACTATCAGTGTCCTACAATTATAGTAAGCTGTGCATTGTTATCTATAATAAATGACTGAAAAACACAGTATCAAACTGGGACTGTGGGCAATTGATTTTTTCCGCAGACTGCTTATTGGGTACTTACTATATGCCAGAAACTGTGATTAGAAAATAATTATTTAAAAAGTGGTACCTAAAAGTTTTTTAGTATTTATCTACTAGAATTAAAATGATACCTATAATTATTCAGACACAACCAAAATACTGTAAAAGTTTATTTTTATGATCATAAATGTTTAAGTTACTATAAACTGGGGTGGATGAAACAGCTAAATGAAGGGAGAAGTGGCAGTTAAAACTATTTTTTAGAACCCGGCCAATTAAAAAAAATTAAATATAATTCCATTACTTTATAAACAAATTCTCCTCTATCAAGGTTCTCTGTTACTATAATAAATTATCTCTAATAATGCTTTAAGTATTTGTTTTTAAAAGATATTATTATTCTTTTTCCTAATTATTGTTCTTTAAATCTGTATCTTTTATTGAGTCTACAAAACTATATAATTTCACAATACAAATAATCTGCTCTCATAAACATATTTGCTGATATAGACTGCTTAAGTGCCTGAAAATCTAAAAGAATAGTAAAATATAATCATATCTGAAAAAATCAAATATTGTTTTAGGTTGGAGTACTTCTGTTACAAATAAAAATTTACATAATTCACGTAATTTTATCAATATAACACCTAAATAACCATCTAAATATCACCTGACCAGGTTACATTTGACAAGGCTAGATGTTAGCTTGTGGTAATTTTTGCTATAAATTAGACTGATAACTGTTTCTTAACTGGAGATTACAAAGGTAAGTCTTACCACTATGCCTGCATTTTTAATTGCCAATGGAAGTCCTAAAAGGCCTGTTCCAATGTTTCCTTTAAGAAGATGCATAAGAGTTTGTACAAATCTGAAAAGTAAAAGGTATAAGATTTAAGCATTTTAGAACAAAAGCTGCTAAAATCACATGATCATGGTTTTCATATTAGAAGGGAACTGACAATCTAGGCAAGGAGGCAGATAACACCCCCGTACCTCCACTGGGCCAAGGGTCAAGGGACCAGGTAACACCTCCGTACCGCACTGGGCCAGGGGTCAAGGGACCAGGTAACACCCGCGTACCTCCACTGGGCAGGGGGTCAAGGGACCAGGCAATACCCCCGAACCTCCACTAGGCCGGGGGTCAAAAGAACAGATAACACCCCCGAACCCCCATTGGGCCAGGGGTCAAGGGACCAGATAACACCCCCGAACCCCTACTAGGCCAGGAGTCAAGGGACCAGATAACCCCCCTGAACCTCCACTGGCCGGGGTCGCATTTAGTCAAGTCCTACCTTTGTTACTTAAAAGTGAAATACCAAGAGTTATTGTGGAGATTAAATGACATAGTTAAGTGAAAACAGTTTTGTAAATAGTAAAATAATAATTAAAGGAAAGGTAATTTTCTCATAAGGTACTCTGCTGCTATGATCTCAGAACAACGCTCAGGATTAGGCTAGTAAGATAGCAATTTTTGTCACTGCCTATGTAATCATGACACTAAACATATTTGATCTATGATTATCAAATCAAGACATTAATTAAGAGAAAAAAACAAATGTTTTAAAACCATATGTATCATTAGGTAAGATAAATAACTAATTAACTTTTAGAGATCATGAATTCTCTAATAGATCTGACCTAAGAATAGTTTCCAGGAGGCATTTAAAGATGATCACTTGATCAAGAAAAAATAAGCACAATTGGCTCGGTGCCTGTGGCTCAATGGGCTAAGGCACCAGCCACGTACACCTGAGCTGGCGGGTTCGAATCTAGCACTAGCCCGCCAAACAATGATGGCTGCAACCAAAAAATGGCCAGGCGTTGTGGCAGGTGCCTACAGTCCCAGCTACTTGGGAGGTAGAGGCAGGAGACTTCCTTGAGCCCAGGAATTAGAGGTTGCTGTGAGCTGTTATGCCACAGCACTCTACCCAGGGTGACAGCTTGAGGCATGTCTCAAAAAGGAAAAAGCAAAATTGAGAAAAAATTAAACTTACATAACAAAAATGCTTGCCTGAAATTTTTTTCAGTTTATACTCATCTTTTCTAATCAATTAACTTTCATGTTACTTTGCTTAGTCATTAAATTATTATTAGAATAAGAACTTATTAAATCGATTAATGATGACAAAATGTCAAAGTAGGTTTAATGAAACATTCCGGTGCTTTCCTCCTACCTCTGATTCGTTTCATAGCATGCACGCAGCATAAACGAGAGTTACTACCCCCCACGTTTCACTTCTAAGCGTGTAGGAAGTCCCTGCACTGCTCTCTGTCAGATCTTTCCTTCCAGAGCACGGCACATGTCAACATAGTAACTCCTGTACACTTCTCTGTGATGTAAATGCATTTTTTTCTTTCCCCAATAGATTGTAAATTCCTTGAAGATGGAAATTACAACTTCATCTTTGTGCCTTTGGTGGTATCTAATAAAATGCCTTCCCTGTGGAAGAGGATCACAAAATATCTGCTGAATGAAAAGGAGACTCACAGACCTCAATACTTACGAAATACCCTCTTGACCACCAAGTTGGTAATGCTTCTGAACAGGCAGAAGCTCTTGCTCTTGTTCTTCATCCGATGTCCCATCAAAATTTTGCTCATTTATCAATGGTCTCATTACATCCATATCTTTAAAAAGAAAAACATACTATTGTTTAAAAAAATGGATTAAAACTGGTATAAATTATTTCAAAATATTAGGAAATGGCACGTGTACTCATCTTTACTATTTTCACCCTGAGTAACTTAGTTCAGATTAATATCCTGAGTTTAAGAATATTTAAAAAGAAACAACTAAATTTATTGGCTGACTATTCTGTTTGGATTGAGCAGTGCAAAGTGAAAAGCTTGAGGACTCAATGCAAAATGTTTTTGGCTTTTTCCAAATTTACATGAGGTTTGTAGTAAGTGCTCACTGAATTATGTGATGAGAAATGTGAAGAAATAATCAAATGTATTTCCCTCTCTGGTTAGCTTCAAATCGTACTATATAAATAGTAATCATGCTTTTAAATACTTTAATTATAAAGCTGTTCCCATCGTTAAAATGTTAATGTCAAAATTTGCCCTTCACCACTTCACCCAACCATTAGCATACAGGATTTCCTAACAACAAGAGTATGCTCTTGAATATTCACATGACTGCTCTGAAGTTCAGGTTCACACTGATGCAATAATTTATATTCCATATTCCATTTTCATCAATTGTACCTATAATTCCTCTTTTGTTACTTTTTCAGTCCAGGATCGCATACTGTATTTAATTGAGTTGTTCTACTGGTTTCTTTGCCATTACATATTTCATGAGGCCCTTAATCTTTTGTTTGTTTGTTTTTGTTTTGGCTGGGGCTGGGTTTGAACCCACCACCTCTGGCATATGGGGCTGGTGTCTTACTCCTTTGAGCCACAGGCGCTGCCCGGCCCTTAATCTTTTATTAAATTTTAAATCCATATGGCTACATTAATAGTTGTATATATTTATGGAGTACATGTGATATTTAGATAGAAGCATACACTATGTAATGATCAAATCAGGATAACTGGGGATATCCGTCACCTCAAGCATTTACCACTTATCTGTGTTAGGAACATTCCAGTTCTACTCTTCTAGTTATTTCTAAATGTACAATAAATTATTGTTAACTATAGTTGCCCTGTTGTGCTACCGAACACCAGATCTTATTCCTTCTATCCAACTGTAATTTTCTGCCCATAACCCACCCCTTTACATCACCACCTTCCGACTCCCCCTTCTATCCTCCGATAATCATCATCATCATTCTGCTTTCCATGAAACCTTTTTTTTTAGCTGTCACACACGAGTGAGAACATGTAGTGTTTGTCGCTCTGTGCCTGGTTTATTTCACTTACCATAAAGTCCTCTAGTCCCATCCACACTGTTGCAAACGACAAGATTTCATTCTACTCTGTTGAATAATATTCCACAGTGCATATGGATCACATTTTCTTTACCCATTCATGCCCTGACGAACACTTACGGCGATTCCACAACTTAGCAATTGTGAATAGTGCTACATAAATGTGGGAGTGTAAAAATCCTTTCTATATACTTTCTTTCTTTCTTTTGGATACATACACAACAGTTTTTGGCCAGGGCCAGGTTTCAACCCGCCACCCCTGGTATATGGGGCCAGCGCCCTACTTCTTGAGCACAGGGGCTGCCCAATTTTTTGACAGTTTTAAATGGTATTTTCTGACTTCTACCTCACCTATTCATCAATTACTAATCTTATTCTATCTCTCCTATTTTTGTCCCTTATTCTCTCATTTTTTAATTGTATTCTTTCTACTTTGGCAATACACACGGTATTGTACATATGTATTTTGGCAATACATACAGTATATTGTTCTTCCTATTATGTCCTCAACCATTTCTTAGACTTACACCTACAATGAATATCAATATTTACTATTAATTCCTAGTCAATGGTTCCTTATTCATCCTTGGCTGGAAGATCATACTCTTGTATACATCAGAATGACATTATGGTTTGCTAAAACACAAATTAATGGACTCCACACCAAAGTTTCTGACTAGGTTTGGGGGCGTGAGAATATGCATTTCTAACATATTCCCAGGCCATACTGATGTTGCTGGTCTGAGGTCCACACTTTGAGGACCATTGCTCTAGTAGTTGTCTCATGAAGGTATCACGGGCATAGTACTCCCTGAGTTTTTGGCATATCTCAAATGAATTTGCTATAGCCTGATACTTGAAGAACTGGATATAAAATCCTTATATCATACTTTCTATGCTTTGGATTCTTAAAAATGTTGCCTTGTTTTTACTTTTAAGAAGGCTGATGTCAAAGTGATTTTCCTAGCCATTAAGTAGCTTTCTCTTTTTCCTGGAGTTCCTGAGAATTTTCTCATCATCTTTAAAGTCTAACAGCTTTGTTATAATACATGTCGGGGCTCATTGGTCTGAGTTAATTTTCCCCAGGGGATACAATTTTCCTGGGCCCTGTTGGTATGTTCATCTAGGCTTACCCTTACTTTGGGAAACTTTTCTTGGATTACAGCTCTAAACATTTGTTAGGTTCAAATGCTTTTTTTCCTTTTTTAGGAATTCCAGTTATGTGCATGTTGGATCTTCTTTTTCTTCCATTTCAACCACGTTCTCTCTGACCTTTTTAATGTCTGTCTTTACCTCATCTTCTTGTCCTTCTTCAATGGCATTAAATTTTGATTTCAACACATTCTCACTTGGATATCTTGTAATTTATTCTTTATTCATGATTTTTCTATCTAAGCACTTCATGCACAGAAATCATAGTTCGACAGCATTCTCTTCTGTCACTTTTGTGAAATTCGGTTCATTTCATGAATGATCCTGAGTTGGCAGGCATGAGGAGTAACTTGCAGGTCGTCTCATTCTCTTTCATTTCTGCAGTTGACTAGTTATTTATTTATTTATTTATTTATTTATTGTCCTTATTATTAAATCATAGCTGTGTACATTAGTGCAATCAAGGGGTACAATGTGCTGATTTCATATACACGCCAAACTATTTTCATCAAACTGATTAACATAGCCTTCCTGGCATTTTCTCCGTTATTACATGAAGACATTTGTATTCTGCATTTAGTAAGGTTCTCCTGTACCCTTCTAAGATGCACCATAGGTGTGGCCCCACCAATTACCCT
>CAUYON010082564.1:0-19525 GCA_963573935.1 Arctocebus calabarensis
GTCTTTAGGTATGCACAAAATCCTACCCCCCCAAAAAAACCTGTTGTTTATGAGTTTGAGAGACTCTACTTACAGTCAAATTTGATTAAACTCCTCCATCTGCAAAAATCTTAAATTCAAAAATCTATTCTCTCCTCAATACATATATACAGTCACTATCCCTTTCTAATCCTGGTATATATGTATGTATGTATGTATCTATCTATCTATCTATATATATATATAATGCGGGAATAATGGTTATTTTTTCTTTCGTGTACATATATTTTTTTTAGTCGTTTTTTTTTTTTACTTTTTTGGGATTCATTGAAGGAAGAAGAAACCAGTGTTACACTGATTGCATTTGTTAGGTAAAGTCCCTCTTATAATTGTGTCTTGCGGGAATAATAATTCTTATCTTACAGGGCTTTCTGTAAGGACTTTAAGATAATGTAAGGAAAGTGATTTGGTAAGTAGCTTAATGCTTAATGGTCACAGTTGGTCTTAATCTGTGTGGTCTGCTGTCTCTAAAAGTTGACCATGTTTCTTTAACTTTGCTCTTTATCTCCAAATACCTGATTGTCAATAGGTGATATTGTCTTATATTTTATATGGAAACTACAAGTTGTCAACTGAGTACCATCTCAGCTTCTTTCCCCTGCACTACAGTGCATATCAATGATGTTACCTATCGATCTCTTTTCTCCTATTTTAGAATAATCATATTTTATTTTGTTTTCAAAGACCTCAGAGACAGTAGAGCACAGTGGTTAAGAGAACAGTCTTTGGTTCCCAAAGACTTTATTCCAAAGTTTGGTCAACTTTGTTGTGTATCAGTTTCTTTCTCTCTAAAGTGAGTATGGTGAAGAGTATGTTCCTCATAGAAGTTCTGAAATAGATTTCATTAATCAAGACAGTGAAAATAAAACATTTCCTGATACATAGTATCTAATTCTGTTAGCTATTATTACTAATATGTATTACTGTTACTTCTTGTCTCCTTAAGGTCTCAGTTCACAGATTCCTTCCTCTAGACTGAGTTTTCAGTCACTTCTCCACTGGCTCCTTCCTGGATACTTATGCATTCAACACTCCTGGAAAACTTTTCTTCAACCTGATTTCTTAAATTTTGACATCTTTCTTTTCACTGATAAATTTTATGAAAGAGTAGTCTCATTCCATTACCCTGATCCTACTTCTCTAACTATTCTGCATTCTTTAATCCACTACAACATGACCTCTGTACATATGTTTTTTTTCTCTATTGAAACTGCTTTCATTCAGGTCTACCATGACCTCCACAATGCGGCACATCTTCTGGTGTCATGCCATGTAACCCATCTACGGCATTTGATGCCCTTGACCATGTAGAACTTCCGTCTATGACATTATAGGCAATCTCTGGGTTACACATGAAATAGGTTCTGTAGGTTTGTTCTTAAGTTTAATTTGTATGTAAGTTGGAACAAGCACATTTATGGATTACCTGTAATAGCCTCATTTGTAAGCGTGAATCATATGTCCGCCAGATATTTGTAACTCAGGGATATACTGTAATAGCCTCTGTATGAGTTATACATAAGTCAAATGTTTGTAACTCAGAGAACACCTGTACTCACTGTTCACTCCAACTGAACACTATTCTTGTATTTTCTGTGTCTAATTTTGAACATGTGTTTAAACAAGATGAGCCCCAGCATTTGGTATTTTTTTTGATTAAATCATAGCTGTGTACATTATTGCAATCATGGGGTACAATGTGCTGGTTTTATATACAATTTGAAATATTTTCATCAAACTGGTCAACATAAGCTTCATGGACTTTTCTTAGTTATTGTGTTAAGATATTTATATTTTACATTTAGTAAATTTCACATGTACCCTTGTAAGATGTACCATAGATGTGGTCCCACCCATTACCCTTCCTCCACCCATCAGCCCCAGCATTTGATTATATAAATTTCTCCTGCAGCATATTCTGAAAAACTACATCTTCAAGCGTCTATTGTATATGTCTGCTTCTCCAAATCCTGTATGTGTCCATGTTTCTAATATGAAAAAGTCATTTTACATAGTTGGACTTGCCTTAATCTGGGTCTTATAAATTTTCAATAAACGTCATTCTTCTGGCTTCTTCTGTAGCTACCATCTAACTATTGACTTTTCAGCTTCTACTCCCTTAAATATTCCATTCTGTTGCTTGAATTTTTCATCCTAAAATCACAATCCAATGTCTCTCTTCTATGGGAAAATATCAGATTCTACCATACTTATTGTAAAATGAACCTCAAGTGTCAAGACTGAATTATATTTTATCAGTGTTGAGATGTGCCTGAAAGTATGAAAGGGTAGAAGTAGAGAAACCAGTGAGGAGGCTGCTGGTAAAAGTTCATAGCTTGGAACAGCAAGTAATGGAGGAGGTAGTAAGAAGTGGTTCTGTTCTGTATCTGTTTTGAATTAAATCTAATGGGATTAGGCAGAGTCAATACGAGTTGTGAGAACACATGTTGTGAAGGATGGCAAGGCATTTGAATAACTGCAAGGATGGAATTGCCCTTATTCTAGAAGAGAAGAAGAGATTTGGAAGGAAGTTAAAGATGAGTTTAGTTTTAGTTTTGGGAGTGGAAAGTTGACACACCCAAGTGGCAATATGGTGTGTAACTGAGCCTGTGGTTTAGGGAAGAGGTTCAAACTTATTGGGAGACATCAGTGCATAGAAGAGACTGAAAGAGTTATGAGGATATAAATGTTATAAAGAGAGTGAGCCACTGGGTATTTCAAAATTCAGATGTTGGGAAAATTAAGAAAAAAATATCAAAGGAATACGAAAAGTGTGGCAAATAGGGAGATCAACTGAGACTGAAGGAACCTAGAATCAAAGCAAATATTAATAGGTAAAGAAAGTGATCAACTTTATCAAATACTCCTGGTAGAGTGGGTGCTAAGTAATATACGACATGAGAAGAGTCTATTGGGTGACTTCAAAAAGGACATTTGCAGTGATGCAATAGAAGAAAACCCCCAGCAGAGAGGATTTAGAGCAGAATTTGAAAAAATAATCTTTTGAGGAGTTTTCTTTCAAACAGAAGAAGGTATATGAAGTGCTTACTAAAGGCACAAAAGAAGTAGAACAATTGATGAGATAGGAGACAGAAATAAAAATTGCTGAAGCAATGATCTTGCATTGAGAGAGTAGATGAGATTAGAAGGCAAAGGGGAAGTCTGGGGTATGTTATTCATTTTTTTATAATTTATTTCAATAGATTTAAAGGGTACAAATGATGTATATTTTTTAAATTTCACTCTTCTTTTTAAAGTACTTTGCAATATGACCTAGTAACAGTTCTGATAACTACTCTAATTTCAACACAATGTTGAGCACAAATGATATTCCTAGATTTCTGGAAAGAAATGTGCTGTTTACGAGAGGATCTGTGATTGCATTTTTTATTTCAAAATATTAATGGAGTACAAATTTTTTTAGTTCCACCAATCAATTTGTAATGCTTGGGTCACAGTTCTAAGAGTGCTCATCACTCAAATAATGTTCATTGTACCCATTAGGTAGGAGTCATTCCCCGCCCCTTGATTTCCAATGAGTTTTATTTCCCTCTGTACACAAATGAGCTCATAGGTTAGTTCCGATTTAATAACAAGAACATGTGGTGTTTGTTCATCCATTCTTTAGATGCTTCACTTAAAAGAATGGTCTCTAGTTTCATCCAAATTTTTGCAAAAAGCATTAATTTATCCTTTTTTTATGGCTGGGTAATATAATACTCTGTGGTATACTTAAACCACATTTTATTAATCCACTTATGAATTGATGGGTATTTGAGTTGATTCCAAATCTTTTGCAATTGCAAATTATACTGTAATAAGTATTTGAGTAGAAGTGTCTTTATGATAAAAACATTTCTTTTCTTTTGAGTGGAAACCAAGTACTGGGATCACTAGATTGAATAGTATGTCTACATTTAGTTCTTTGAGGAGTCTCCACACTGTTTTCAATAGAGGAAATAGGCTTGTTTATTTGTAAGGAAATAAGGAAATAGCTACTCAGATGCTGAGGCAGGAGGATCACTTGTGCCCAGGAGTTTATGGTTGCAGTGAGCTGTGATGATGCCACTGCAACCTTCTAGCTGGGGTGACAGAGCAGACTCTGTCTCAAAAAAAAAAAAAAAGAATGTTTTAGGAAGTAAAATTGTATGCTAAGACTTAATTATTACTGAAGAAAAAAAAATTTTTTTTTTTTTTTGAGACAGAGCCTCAAGCTGTCACCCTGGATAGAGTGCCGTGGCATCACAGCTCATAGCAACCTTCAATTCTTGGGCTCAAGCAAGACTCTTGCCTCCGCCTCCCAAGTAGCTGGGACTACAGGCACCCGCCACAATGCCTGGCCATTTTTGGTTGCAGCTGTCATTGTTGTTTGGCAGGCCCAGGCTGGATTCGAACCTGCCAGCTCAGGTGTACGTGGCTGGTGCCTTAGCCAGTTGAGCCACAGGCGCTGAGCCCTGAAGAAAAAATTTTAAATAAATGTAGTGTAGCCTAAGTATTCAGAGTTTATCAACTCTACAATAGTGGACGGAATGTCTTAGGTCTTCACATTCATTCATCACTTGCTCATTTACTCACCCAGTGCTATACAAGTGTGTACCATAATTTATATTTTATACCATATTTTTAATGTAATTTTAAAGAGACATATTTAGATATACAAATACTGATCATTGGGTTATAATTGCCTGCAACATTCAGTATAGTAATACAGGGTAGCCATAAAGTTCTTGTGCAGCTGCCATCCTATATAATGTACAAGCTTGTAGCCTGAGAGTACTAGGCCATACCATAGATCCTTGTCATGTAGTAGGCAGTACTATCCAGGTTTGTGTAAGATCACCCTCTGACATTTACACAAGGATGACATCACTATGATGCATTTCTCAGAACACATCTCTGTCGTGAAGTGAGGCATAACTTTATCCCAAGTCCACATAGATTAGGTCAGCAATCTTTAGATACATTGAATTGGAATAGTGCTCAATCTAAATTTCAAATTGAGGATCAGAATATGGCATAAAATGATAACACAAGCTTTTGGAAATTGTAGTGGACTCACATTATGGCTGCTAAATAAGTGCAATTTTGTTGCTATAATAAAAGTTTATGTTTACTCATGGAAAGGGCTATTGTTTTCCTCCAAGTCTTTTTTCTTCAGAAACAAGGAGATGGTAAAAATTACTATCAACTTTGTCTTTGAAAACCAGGAACAGTAATAAATATGATATCGTTTATGTGAGAGGTAAAAGTATTATAGGATGAAGGAATAATTTCTATTTTATAATAGGATAATTGAGTTTTTCAACGACACAGGTTTATAGGAGAAAGAATAATATGCACATTTGTGCTCTAAAATTTTGGATTCCAACTATCTGATAACATTTCTTGTCAAACTGTTCTAACAGTTCCTATTGCTTTTAGAATGCGCAAATAAAATGTTAACAAAAATAAATAAAATGTTTGTTCCTTTCTCTACACTTTGTGCCAAAAGACAAAGGTTTATATTTTACTCTGTTAGCAGGTACCAAAAGAATTTACAATATGGAATCTTTTCAAGAGGAATAGTCCCAAAGATTGCTAGAAAAAAATAATTTAAAAATATTGTACATTTAAGCTGCATTTTAGAATGTTCTGCAAGCTTAAAAGGATGTTTGGAGTTAGGTTTTAAAAAACAGTGGAATTTAGTGTAATAGATTTGGCAACAAAATCAGTGCAGTTCATGCAACTGATGAATTGATACAGACCCAGCTGACTAATGCATACCATGTGTTTGCTTTGGCAGAGAATTTGGAAAAATAATTTAGAGAAAAATTATATTATTCAACAGATTTCACTTTTATTGTTGTTTTGTGGGATTCAAAAAATTCTAATCAGACTTGCAAAGGTAGAGTTCACATCGTCCCATTGATTGGAACCACATTTGGCTCTTTTATGGAAAAATGAAGATGGGAGAGAATAATTTTACTTATTTGTTTTCATTCATATAGTTCTTTTAATTACTCGCTTCTCAGAAAGGAATTTATGACCAGTCATTTCTCAGTAGGTACTGTGACTATAAATTTATTCTAAGAACAATATTACAAAATGTACTTTATTAATATATCTAATATAATCATGGCCTATAGAATCTTTTTTTAGTGGCCAAGAATAGTACTGCCATTTGCAGTCATAACTAATTGTGGTATTCTAAGAATTTGTTTATATATGTAAATTCATATATTTGATTTTTTGTTCAGATGTAAGATTAAATCTTAGTTTTTGAAGACAAGTAGTTTATCGGAATATTGCTACAACAATTCAAAAGAGTTTTTTGGCTTATTAAAGTCTTGGAATTAACATTATTTACTGAAACCCAGACACATTAATGACATGATGGACCCAAGATTGGAAAGAGGTTGGATTCCATGTTATGGGGTTGAAAGTTGTTTCATACTCTCTTCTGACCTTTATAAGATAGATAATTGGCTCCTGTTTTGTCTGTAGGAGCTGGAAAGACTATTTTCTTCTATGGATTATCTTGACTCTTCATGTCCTGTTACTATGCCATGAATTCAGGAGGTAATCAAAAGACTTTCTCAATGAAGAATGAAAAATCCTTAATACTATAAGTTGTTCAGTCCAGCATACATAAATGTGTGGTGCTATTAGACAGAAAAGAGTTGGAGACTGATGAAATAGACAACTAATTTTCTAAAGTAAGCACAAACATTATTTGAAGAGAACTCCACCTTTTATTTTGATGTCAGATAAGTTACTTCCTGTGAGACTCAGTTGCATTTGTATAAAAATGACCATACTAATAACTATCTAAATTCCAGGGTTGTTAGAAATATAAAATAACCTGGGCTATCTCTTGTGTTTGCTGCATGAGATCCTTCCTTTCCTCTCATTAGATTGCAATCTTAAAAGTAGGATTTTAAGAATTTTTAAAATAATAAGGACATATGTCCTTAATAATAAAAGTCCAATGGGCTGAACTCTCCACCCTCCATATTAACAGAGTAATATATACATTTATTTTGTCTTCTAGTGAGTTCCTAGAAGGGCTATACAGTGAATCTAACCAGTTTTATTTCTATTTATTATTCTACTTCTAGAATATTTTTGAGTATTATTAATATTCTCTAAGGAGGAGGGAAAAGGTAAGTAATAGCTAGTGACTTCCCAGAAACCAAAGATGTTGCGTGTGAGTTGAAGATGGTGAGGCAATCATCCCTAGTGAAGCAGTTGGTCAGGGTTGCATGGAAAGGTTAAGTGCAGTTGTCAGCATATTTTCATGGGTGTTGAGAAAATATTCCAGGAGAAACCACAACTGTTCGACAATGAGAAAGATTCATTGTATCTACTCCACATAACTTTCTGAGATTGGCTTTATTATTTCTATTTTATTAATAAGAAAACCAATGATCCGATGTTAACCCCAATACCAAGTACCTAGTATGCAACGAAGCCGGAGTTCATTCCGCATGATCTGCCTTTGAAGGGTGAGGCTTTATTTTAGAACTTTCTCATAGTGTGACGGGGAGTCATAGTATATGAATACATTCTCAAGAGGCATTCTTTCATTTAATTTTCAGAACAAAACAAGTAGAAAGGCATTATCTTTCCCATTTATTATGGAGAGAAATTTAAAGATTAACTTTTTAAAGACAGAGCTACTAATTCAGCAAGTAATGATTCAATTTCAATTCTTTCAGTTCCAGACTTATGCTGGTTTTAGTACAACACACTGCTTGAAGGCATGGGATCCACAACATTGAGGGGGTAGGCATTTGGTGATAAAGATTGGGGAATGTGATGGAAATGTACATGGAAGGGGAGTGTGTAAGAGCAGTATGGGAATCTACAGTGGAGCCTTTGTTGTGTGGGAGGCAGGGCCTTGCCTCTTATCTCATCTCCTCGCTCTGGACTTCTACTGCATTGCAGAATTACTTTCTTATTCCTTATACCTTCCAGATTGTTCCAAGCTTCTGTACCTTATGTTCTTCTCTGGGGGAGGTTCAACCTACAGCCTACAGGCTGCAGGCAGATTATGTGATGTTGGATATTATGAAAATCATGCACAGACCTATTTTTTGTTCATCAACTACTGTTAATGTTTGTGTATTTAATATGTGGCCCAAGACAACTCTTCTTTTTTCCAATGTTCAGCAGAGAAGAAAAAAGTTTGGCCACGCATCCCCTCCTTTTTTGCAGGAAAACATTGCTTAACCTTGAGAACCCAGCTCAAAATTTCTTTCTTTCTTTTTTTTTGCAGTTTTTGGCTGGGGCTGGGTTTGAACACATCACCTTTGGCATTTGGGTCTGGTGCCCTACTCCTTTGAGCCACAGGCATTGCCCCCTCAAAATTTATTTCTTCTGTAAATCTTTCCCTACTCCAACAGACGTTGAGTGGGGTGCTCTTTTAATGAAATCCTTTGATTTGGTATTGCCTTGAATACTTACCTCAGAATCATCATTTCTAGAACTAGGGAAGAATAAACTAGGGCTGCTGAGAGCTGATAGTAGTGAAAATTATCCAGCCCTATATCCAATTTGATAATCTTGCAAGACTAGTTTAAATGATAAGCGGGCCTTTATCTAACAAATGCAATCAGTGTAGCCTAATTCTTTGTATTCTCAATGAATCCCAAACAATAAAAAAACATTCTTGTAAGGGTAATGAAAGTGTCCTGAAATTAGTGTGACGGTTGCAGAACATTGTGGATATGCTAAAACCACTAAATTATAAACTTTAAAAAGAAAAAAGAAGACTGGTCTAAAATGCATTCTTTAGATCTTGGGATGAGAACAAATTGAAAACTTTATAAACATTTTCTCTCTCTTTGTCTCTCTCTGTTTTGTTAGCTTGAAATATTTTAAAAGCTATCAGGGAATTATTCAAACCTTCCTGCCCACTCTGCCTTTTTTCCTTTCCCTCTTATCTCTCTCTCTCTCTCTCTCTCACACACACACACACACACACACACACACACACACACACACACGAGTTACTGCTGACCTGAAACCTTGCATAAAGTTCCCGGAGATCCCCACCCATCCCCATACTACATGGTCTGTCTTGGGTCTCTTACCATGCTTTGTAAGTAACGAGCAAACAAACACTATAACAAACAACTGAGGTTCAGAAGAATTAGCACCATTACATAGACTAAGGAAAAGTATGACCAACATTTGAATGAACTGGTCCTGTGTAGTGTGGGGAGCTTTTCTGAAAAAATAGTGCTTTGGTCAATTTGGTTTCAAGTTCAACATCCTGTTTCTGATGCATATTTATCAACACCCAGCCATTGTCTTTTATTAAAGAATTATGATTATATTACACATGTTTCCTTTGGCAATAAAATTTCAATTCAGCAGTAAAGTTAGATTTATTGACTAGGACAGCAAGGACTGTTGATTTTTTTCTCTAATTCATGCCAAATCTATAGTGTATGGAAGAGTAAGGCAGTAGCTATTTATTGTTTTTCGAATACCATGATTGTTTCTATTCACACATTCACTGGGAGTCAGGAGTTTTGCCAGTAGATTTATTTTTAGTACAAAATATAGTGATTAATTCATTAGCAGTTGTTTTATCTTTTTGTCCATTCATTGAACTTCCTGAATGTAAAACCAGGGTCATTAAATTAAAAAAAAAAAAAAAAAGGAAGAAGAAAGACTTATTAGAGTCAGCAAAGCAAAACATGAAATGAGAGTCAGAAATTAACTGGTAAATCTAGAATATTCAGTCAAAAATGAAAGGCTGCCTCAGCTGTGTTCATTGACCATACTCTCAGATAATCACTGGCCCTGACTTTACTTTGGGCTATATTGCTCAAGGATAAAAATGAAGCAGAGATCTATGGTTTGATTTAATTATTGAAAATAAAAATGTTTGTCTTTGAAATATAGCTTGGGTCATGGTCTTATAGTTTTGTGGACTGGTGCTAATGCTGAAAATTCTAGACGATTGCTTTTGTAATTCTTGGTCAGTCATCAATGTTTGGCTTGGGCACGGAAATACTAAAAAGTGGGCTTTATTAAGTAATAAATAGCTCCAAGTTGGCTGAACAACACAGCTTCAAAATGTGTCTGGCATTTCTGCATTATTTGTTAAACCCACAAAATGTAGATTTTTATCTCAAAGTTCTGTTCACTCGCTTGTAACTACTTTAGGAAGTAATTTTACTATTTACTTCCACAGTGGAGCTGCAAGATCATTGTGGTACAACTTAACAGAAACAGCATGTTTATATTACTTTCTATATATTTTTTTAAGACCAGGATTTATTATTCCTCAAGAAGTCCTTAACAGTTTTCTTTCTTAGGGTTTTTTTTTTTTTTGAAGAATAAGTCATAGACTCAATTAAGTTAATAATTTCTCACCCGTAAGCCACAAGGCCACAACGAATTTAATCTACACTTTTGGAGAATATTACTCACTCTGTCTGCCTTTGGAGAATATTGCCCAATATTTAACAGGGAAAAAAATCAGAATATAAGAAATCTTTTCTGGAAGGCTACATTTCTCAGATTTTTTCTGCTTTGAAAACACATTTGAATATTTTAAAATGAAATTGTATATAATAAATTGAAGCTCTCTCTTTGAATCTACCTCCTCTTTTGGGAATGAAAGGTACTGAAAATTCCATTCTGGTCAAGTATAAAGATTTTAACGACCTGTCCAGTAGTTGTATACTAGCTTGCCATTACGTTGCCAGAACAAATGAAAATTCATTGCCTGCTATTGGAACCCACAGAGTAAAGTAACACTTCATTTTTTGAGCATCAAGGGGGAATGAATTATTTCATTTAAGTGAATTTTCCACATAAATGTTCCAGAGTTATCTTATAAAGCAAAAATCAGGGCATGCTGGTCTCTTGCTGAAAACCTTCAGTGGGTTCCCATTGTCTACAGAATAGCCATTGCTGTATAATCTATCATTTCAGTCTGATCTGCCTTCAATTCCCTGATCACCTGTGGCCTACTTTGGTTTGCTCACGATTATCTGGATTTATCATGTTCCTTTAATTCTTTGATTCCCAGACGCTAAGACATGTGGCCATGAATGCCGTGCTCTACTTCCTGCACTTGACATAGTCTTACTCACTTTAAAGGCGACTCACCTTCAGAGTTACTTTTTCTAATATAATATTTGGCTCTATGTCATTTACTAACTTTTTTCTTTCTGTTTTCATGCTCCAAGATATGTTTTCAGTATAGAAACCATACTGTATTGTAAGTCCAGGCTCCTGTCAATTCATGAGTGGGTTAATAGGTTAATTTTTTTTTTTAATATTACCCTTCCTAAGTAAATTGTGAATTTATAGTAGGGAGAGAGCATGTAGTCAGCCCCAAACCTCAAAGAGACATTAAAAAAAACTTTGGTGTCTTTAGAGACTTACATAGTGTGAGACACGCAGTGTTATTATGTTTGTTTTCTTTTGCTATTGTAACAAATTGCCAAAAACTAAATGTGTTAAAATGTTAGAAACTGAAAATAAGGTTTCAGCAGGGCCACTCTCCCTCTAGAAACCATGGGACCGAATCTGTTTTGTGCCTTTTCTAAATTCTGGAGCCTGTAATTCTTGGCATTCCTTGACTTGTAGCCACATCCCTCCTATCTCTGCTTCCATCTTTAGTCACTTTGTACTATGTATGACCATCACATGACCCCATTCGCCTTTCTAAGGATCTAAGGATTGATTGTATTTAGGGTCCACCTTTTTGATCCAGGATTAGCTCTTCTTCTCTAGACAATAGAATCTCTTTTCCTTCTCCTTCTCCTTTCCTGCCATATAAGGTTATATTTACAAGTTCCAGGCTTTAGACCATGAGTATATTTTGGGGAGCCATTATTGATGGATCACACAGAGTTGACAAAATTTTTAAGCTAAATTACCCATTTAAATACTAATACTTTCAAAATAATAAACCATATCTCATCTTTGTTTTTTAAATTGGAGCATGGCATTTAAATCACGATTTAGTATTTGTTGATATCAGTGTTTTCAGATTTTCAAAATGAAACTATACTTTTAGTTATGGATTAATTTTAGGCTTCTAGGAAAATCTTTAAGTTCCTCTCTAAAGGGATCAGGACTGCAACAGTTATTGAACATCTATGCAATGCGGAGCTATACAAACAAATAACATTCACATTTTTCTGTTTAATAAGATAACTAATCAGCATGGAAAACAGACATGGAAATAGAGTTTCAACAATAAAATATGCAATTGTTGTGTGGCTAATGAGTTAGCAAAACCTTTTAGTTTTCTATGTGAGAAGTTAACATTTGGTAACCTATGACCCACCTACCTTCCTTCCTTTCTCTCTCTCTCTCTCTCTCTTTCTTTCTTTCTTTCTTTTTTTCTTTCAGAATCTCACTCTGTTGCCCATTGTAGAGTACCATAGCATCATCATAGCTCACAGCAACTTTAAATGTTTGGGCTCAACCAATCCTCTGACCTCAGCCTCCTGAGTAAGTGGGACTACAGGTGCCCACAATGATTCCTAGCTACTTTTTTTCTATGTTTAGTAGACACAGGGTCTCACTCTTACTCAAGCTGGTGCCCAACTCTTGAACTCAAGTAATCCACTCACCTCCCAGAACACTAGCCTTATAGGTGTGAGCTGCTGCAACTGGGCATCTGGTAAACTTTCTATCTTTATTCCCTTGGGAACCTGGTAAAAGTAATATATCAGCTGTGTTTTTGATAATATTGGCTATGATAAAAAAGACTCTTGGTTGTTAAATTGCATCTAGACTTAGGAGAAATGTAAATGAATGACATTAAGTATAAATAAACTGTAAATAACAGATGAGAATGCCATGAAGAAGTATTGTCAGGCAGTTTGAAGGGCCTAAGAGGTTGTAAATAGTAATTCATGATAGATCCAAGCTATATAGTTGTGTGACTTTTTCTAACATTGTCTAGCCTCCAGTAGGAAAAGACAAGATGGATTATAGCATTGTTCAAGGTTAGAATTTTTCTTGGTTAGTTTTGGTGGAGTAATTAGGGTGCTAGGGACTTAGAGATGCTAGCTAAAGTAGTTCTAGTGATTAAAAAAATGGGGTCTAGGGAATGATAAGTGGATAAAAAGGAACTGAACTGCTAGATTGGAAGGGAATGGAAGTCCCAAGGACCTTTGCCCTTTTCAGTGGTAGAAGAAGAGATGTGAGGAAGGGCACGAAGTGAAAGGAAAGGCCATGGTAGTTGGTGAGTTGTTTCTCTAGATAGAAGAAACCAACCATGGAATAATTGTGGTGACAGGGATGTGGCCTGGGAGTGGGTGACTGAAGCAGAGGGTAGTTTGAAGATAGCTGAAATCAAGAAAGTTCAGAAATTATAATGCTGCTGTGTGGAATGAATTATCTCTCTAAGTATTGAGATCACTCAAGATGATAAAAGCACTTGGGTGGAGACTCGAACTGAGCTATAAATCCCTAAAAAACTAGATGAGTTATTTGGAGGTCAGTAGATCACAGCAACAAGAAGAGGAAAGAGATTGAAAGAATAATGAGCTGTTACACAAAGGCTCTCAGGTGGTCAATGGGTGGGAGGAGACCCTACACGGAAGAGGAAGCTTTGACTATGACAGTAAAGTAAAGAGTCATTTTCTGAAGGGGGTGGTGAGTGCTCGTAATGGAGCAGAGATTCCGGAGGGCTCTGTGCTATTAACTGGGGTTATAAGAGAAGAGCTGTGGGAAGAGAGGCAATTAATTATGCAAAACTTGTGAAGAAAACATAATTTAGTTAGGCAATGGCAGTAAAAGACAGGAAGTCCAGGAAAAGGCAATGACAAAGAATTAAGAGAGATAAAAGATGCTTGGATAGACCTGAATGGCCAGAAACACACCAACTCTGAGGTCAGTCATTCTGGTTTAGGGTCCTCAGAGGTAACTGGCTTGGTTCCTGCGAGGCAGATAAGAAGCTCAAAAGGTGGTGAGGGACCTGACATCAGCTAGGAATGGGTGGTGAGGACTTGACACTTGAGTTACTTCTTACTACAATTAAGGGTGAATGAATGTTTTCTAATTGCAAATTATGTCATCTTCAAATCTACTGCTTTAAATCTATTTAGGGATGGGAATTGGATTTAAAGTTGTGCTAAAATCAGAGGCCTCTGTTCAGTAACATTTCCTTTGTATAATAGTCTTTCCCCCAGCTTTGGTGTTTTACCTTAATTTCAGAGTATTGAGTAGATGGGATATTTTCACAGCAAGATTTTACAATGTAAAAGTCTAGTTTCCTTTGTATACACTGTATAATTTCCTTCTCTTTTATTTAGAATGAAGATTTTCTTTATTAAATTGGAGGATGAAAGTGTTTAATATGTCAAACATTAGTTTTTACCTGCTTAAGGCGAAGTTCGAATTTGTGGAAGCAATGAATTGAGCATTCATTAGTTTTATAGCTAAAAATATAACTACTTATCCATGTTTTATAAATAATATGAATTTGAGTACAATATTTTGCTTCTTATTTGCTACTTTTCTAATCTTTTCAGCTAGGAAAAGTCAAGCCTAGAGATTACTTATCCCTGACTCTGGCTGCTCTGTTGTAACGTTCTAATTCAGGAGTTCACAAGCAGATGTCTTCCCTTGATTTGTTTCCATTCTCAGTTTGGAAGAGCCATCATGACCTATAGGCCCAACATTGCCAGCAATTTGAGAATTGACGTTTTAGAACACTTGGTTTAGACTGAAAGATATTTTCACTCTGACAGAGAAATTATCTTCCTTCTAGATCATTAAAAATATTTTCTTTGACTTGAGTTAATTTTCTCAAATAATCTCATTACATTCTTGGCACCATAAATTCATAACTTAAATTGTGCTAAAATGAAAGCTGTGGCATATTAATATTTTTAATAGGTCAACTTACTTTTGTCTCCTGTATCCCTTACGTTGACTTTCTTACCTCAAGCTTGTTATGAATAAATTGTAAATGTGATATTGAGATTTTAAAATGTTTTAAACTTTCAAGGCTTTTCAAGAAACAGTCTTAAAGAAAAAGAACACATTTTCTTTTATGAATTATGGAAGTCATTATATACATTCTCACTGAATATATACATAGAAGTGATTCTAAACAGGTTGTTAAGACCTACTCTTCTGTTAAGTATATAGATTTAAGAAAACTCTTGACAATAGGCTTTGAATATCTTATAAAATAATTTTTCACATATAACAAGTTATAAAATGAAATTTTTATAGTTTTCAAACTTAAATCTGGCTAGAATAAAAATTCTTTTTAATTTGACTAAAAGTTTGAAAACAAACCAAAAATAATTTTAAATTCATTTTCATACCATATTGGTGTATTGAGTTAGAATAATTCCAGATTTTTTTTTTTTTAGGTAACAAATCATAGCTGAAAAAAATGGACCAAATATCTCATCCTTTTTATACTCTTTTATAAAAGTTTTCTATGAGAGCAGTATTATTAAACATGAGAAAGTTATAGTTATCTGAATCAAAATCATCTGTCCTCATTTCCTTTATTAATTCTAGGAGATTAAAATGAAAATTATTCTTTATTTCACACAAAGCTGAAGATAAGCCATTATTGGTTTTGTTCCCTCAGCACTGGGAAAAAGTTCATTACACTCAAAACTTTAAATTAAAGCAAGAGAATACTCATAGTAGATAAAAAACCACATCCCTTAGTTTATTCTTGCAGTTAGTCTTAGAAATTTATTTGAGATATATATGTATATACCTTCTTTTTAATAAGTGATGTTGTCAGCATTAAGTGTAACTCATTATGGAAATGACTAATGCAGCAGAAGATATTACCTTTAATAAGAAATAATTCTAGGACTTGCACATCACAGACTCTGAGATGTCTTAAAACAGCTTTCTCAAAACTCTG
The DNA here is from genome assembly GCA_963573935.1 of Arctocebus calabarensis. Lineage (NCBI taxonomy): Eukaryota > Metazoa > Chordata > Mammalia > Primates > Lorisidae > Arctocebus > Arctocebus calabarensis. The sequence continues at coordinate 15,902 of CAUYON010082564.1, forward strand.
CCAGTGTTTGGATACCCAGTGACTACGATTTAATAAGAAAAAGTTGTACTTTGGATTTAAGCACATTTGGATCTCATTTAACTGAGTTGTTTAGCAATGTTTTATTTTAAATAAATAGGGGGACCATTTTCTCTGCAAATTCTCATTCTTTGGCTGTGCTATCAGGTAGGCTCTGCTCTTATGCTGCCCTGACATTTCACTCCTAATTCCTGGGCAAAGATTACAACAGTTTAGTTTATGAAGAAGAGCAGGAAATTGATTTTTTCTGTTGACATTTCGCTTGGTTATTTCCTACCTCTTTGAAAAGGTGACTTTGCTCCTTATCTGGTTTTCCCCTAGATCCCTGCCTCCCCTAGTTTCTATTTCCTGAAACTGTTGATGTCTTTCATCACAAGTGCAGTCCTGCCAAGCTCTCAAACTAATTCTAATCTGAGCAAGAAGCGTAATAACAAATCTACCAAGTCTGGAATTACTCTTGCTATTATAATCTGAGCACCTGGTGCTATAAACTCAACTGAGACACCTTTGCCCTAGAGAAAGACATTATCTTTATTATCCTGCTCAGGAAACAATCAGCCCTGCCCAAGACTGAGACCTCAACTTCCTCAGTACTCAGTAGATTGAATGGAGTTTGTTTTTACAGATTGGCTTAATTCATACATCTGGGTTTCTGCTTAGATTTTCCTATCTAGGATGAGTTTCTGTCGTAGGCATAGTTTATTTGACTGGAGCTCTTACATCCTGACTAATTTTGCTAATCTCCTTCACCAGGGTGCTAATCTCATCTCTGCTTTTTGTTCCTTTGTGATACATCTGATAACGTAGACCAGGGGTTCTCAAACTTTTTAAACAGGGGGCCAGTTCACTGTCTCTCAGATCGTTGGCAGGCCAGACTATAGTTTAAAAAAGAAACTATAAACAAATTCCTATGCACACCGCACATATCTTATTTTGAAGTAAAAAAAAAAAAAACAGGAACAAATACAATATTTAAAATGAAGAACAAACAAAGTTAAATCAACAAACTTACTAGTATTTCAATGGGAACTATGGGCCGGCTTTTGGCTAATGAGATGGTCAATGCCCAGTTCCATATTTGTCACTGCTGGTCATAACAAGTGAGGCAAGTGTGCATCAGTTAGTCTATATTCGGTTGGAGATTTCAGACATTTCATTCTGGAAAAAGTCTGTTCACAGACATAAGTGCTGCCAAAGAAGGTTGCCATTTTGAGTGCATGGTTCCTTAGATTAGGATATGTTTCAGAGGGGAGAGATGCATAGAAATTAGGATGGCTGCTTGACTTGAACGCGTCTTTCAGAGTCACAATTCTGCAGTTCAGCCAGTTCCATTTGGTAAATTGTATCCACTTTTTCTTTCTTTCTTTTTTTTTATTTCATGATACTTTATTCTTAAAATAGGTCACAACACTAAGCTTTTGGTCCATTCTTCCACTGTACAAGCTACAACTGCTTGCTGAGCAGTGGAGGGGTGCTCTTTCACAGCATGTCTGAAAAGTGAATAAAAATCTATATAAAACAAATATTCAAATAGTTTCCATAGGAACACAGATAAGTGTGACCCCATCTTACATATTGCTGCATCTGTGCCAACCTTACTCTTACAAAGACATTTCAAAACTAGCAATAATTAAGTTAAATGGTCCCTCCAAATCCCTTAATTCAAGCTAAACTCGCATTTTACATCTACAGAATGATATCTACACATTAATGAAGCACAAGTTGCTGGGTGACATTTCATTGCACTTTCCCAAGCACAAGACACAGGCAGAGTGCCAACATCCTGCTCTTCTACTTTGGGTAGGTAGTTGGGGTTCTGGATTTGCTGCATGAGTTGCCACATGGGTCCTGACATCACATAGTAGATAGTTGGCCTCTGGAATCCATTGAAAATAGAAGCAGCAGCTACAGTGTAAGCACCCATATTTTCAAAGAGCATCCAGGGGCCCACATGCATTTCTGGCAGGTCACAGCACTCAACTATGAGTTCAAGGCCATCGCATGTTGGTCCCCATATCCTGGATGAATAATACTTCTCATCTGGTTTAGGTCTCTTTTGCAAAAAGAGGTTTACATGATCATGGTCATAAAGGATGCAATTAAATGATCCTTATACTCCATCATTGATGTAATATATAAAGGTTTGTTCACTGGACTCATCTTCATCATCAGAGCCTATCTGTTCCTTTAATACATTTTTTTTTTTTTTTTTGCCAATGATATTAACTGCAAGTGTGAAGGCTGATGCAACATAATATCTGCCTGGCTCAGCTATGATTCTCTCTCCATAGTCTGATGGAAAGTACTTGTCCTATGCTGGGTTGATTATACCAGTGATCTCTTCAAATTTAAGCTTCACTTCCTCATATTCAGGAAATACACCACTAATGTCAAGCAGGTATATGCTGAAACCAACCTCAACTCCCATGTCAAAGACACAGCGGGCATCAGAGATTGCCTGTACAAATGTCTCAGGATTAGTACAGCCACTTACTACGTGGAAGCTGACACCAATGACATCAATATTTAGCTCTTTTGCCCGTTCCAAAAGAAATCTCCTGGTTTTGAGTGTGGCACCAAATTTAACACTGAGTCGACAGACTGCTTTGGAATCATCAGTGGCAATCTGCAAAACCAACTTGGCCTTTGGATGTGCTCTGGCAACTTTTGTCAACTCAACTTCACTGTCAAGTCATCATCTGTACCCCATTATTGGCAGCGTACTTCATTTGAGACACTTGTTTAAAAGGATTTGCATAGATAATCCTCTCTGGAGGCACCCTGAGACTTTGTACCAATTGTATTTCAGTCTTGCTAGCACAGTCAAATCCTGTCCCAATGGCAGCGAGAGTCTTCACAATGGCTCTACTGTCATTACATTTGACTGCATAAAGGGGAGTGACACGAAAAAGAGCTTTTAGCCATCTTCGGTGTATCTTCAGAACATCTCCAAGGTCTGCAACATAGAAGGCATCCTTATCATCAGAAGAGGAAACTTCATTTATTTTTTTGGTCCAGAATGTCTTTGGCAGTAAAACTTTCATCAAGTAAGTGGCAGTCAAACTCTCCATTACTAATGTTGTTCATGGTTTCTTGATGTTTCTTTGAAAAACTAAGAGAAGGAATTTAAAGAAATAATTCCAGCTTCTCACAAAGGCAATTCTCCAGGAATTCTGAATCCCACTGCATGTGTCCTCCTAGCAACAGTGGAAATGTTCTTAGAGCATCCGGGTGCCACAGGCCAGCCTCATGGAGAAGCCGGAAAGCTGCCACAGAGCCAGAGCCAGAGGCGGAGCTGCAGGAGCGCTTGGCTGCCTGCACCCGTCAGCGCCTGGCTCCCACCTGCCGACTGCTGGCCAGAGGTGGTACTGGAGCAGCGACTTCAGGGACTGACCTCCACACTTTTAATGTCAATAGAAAATGGGTTATGGAAAAGCCATATGTCCTGTTCATGGAGATGAAGCTCTTTAAATCTAAATTGGAACTCCTTTTGCAACTTTTCTAGTGAATTCACACGTTTTATTTCTGAATGCAACCAATGGTTTTTTGCTAACATGTTTTGCTGCCCAGGATGAGTCCAAAACAGGACAGGCAGAGGAGGAAAAA
>CAUYON010082565.1:0-16419 GCA_963573935.1 Arctocebus calabarensis
TTATATAGTGATCAAGGAAATGCCATGAAGGATATCTGTAACAGTATGATCAAAATATTTCTGAATGTATATGAATCGTGCCTTGTGATTGCACCAATGTACATAATTATGATTCAATAAAATTATTAAAAAAAAAAAAAACACAAGTTTTGAGCATCAGGCATGCCTAAAATGAATTCATCTTTGATGTAGTCTTAGTTAAAATGTGCACTATACTGCATTCCAAAATGACACCCACTTTCTCCTCACCATCATGAATTCAAGAAGGGATAGTTCTATATTAATAGGTTTAGGGAGAGGAGACTGTGTCATCTGTTTTCTGACAACATAGAAACATACTGATTGCTGACATCAATATCCCTCTTTTTTAAGGTCAGTAAATATTATGCTTCATAATTGTCTCATTACCAAGAGAGGCAATCCTGTTATATCAAGTTAGGGCTTGCATTTCAGGGAAGGGCCTGGAGTCACAGAGGGTGGTTCTCTGGCCTTGGAGGCTGGATTTCAAAGTTGAGCAGTGGGGCAGGCGGCTCCTTTTTACGTTCAAAGTTCTCTCTTTGTGAACTGGAATATCTACAACCAGTATCTTTTACTTGCCCACCGTGTTGTTGTGGGGGCTGATGACTGGGTTTCCAGCTCCCCAGGCTCTGAAGTAGAGCCTTCTTTTCACCCATGCCTAATTTAGATGACCAAGAGGATGGGATTTAGGACCTCTGAGTGGATGGGTTTTAGGATATTGAGTTCACACTATAATGGGTTGAGGCTTCAGCAGATATTGCAAGGGAGGGGAGCCAATTTTACCTGTGGGATGGGTGTGATTCTCTGGAGGCAGACGCTACAGACAAAATAATGCCCCCCCACAGATGTTCACGTCTTAATTCCACAAGTGGTGAATATGTTAAGTTTCATAGGGGAAGGGACTTTGGAGATGTATCATGGATGCTCTTAAGGACACTTAAAATATACAAACTTAAAACAATATTATATTTAGTCATCTTCAATTTTAAGAAAGCATAACTATTTTCCTAATAAGAATATTTAAATATTTTGATCAAATAATGAACTTTTAAGCAATCTTTATCACAAAGGTTGGAATGACAAGTATAGTGGCGTGATGTCATACAACTTAAAGCACAGAGAAATTTAAATAGAAAAGAGAGTTTAGTCATCTGGTAATCCAATCACCTCCTTGCACAGATGAGAACATTATGGTCCAGAAGATTAAGTGAATTGTTCAGAGTACCAGAGCAAATTGCCAGGAGAAGGACTCACCTTTTTTAATTGCTAGCATCAAAAGTTGAAGTCAGTTCTGCATCCTAATTTAATGTATTTCTTCGGCAAAACATAATGAAGTTATTTCTAGAGTTACTGATATTTATAGCAATAAAGGATTTTTTAAAAATTGCATTATGCCTTCCGGCCTATGAGCTCACATTCATTAAGTTTGAAACATTTCAAGTTTAAAACTAGCTTTGATATGTTCACGGAGGTCATCTTCAGAGTTCTGGCTGACGCTCAGGATGGGAAATGCAGTTTTGTTTCCTTTTGTCCTTTGCTCTGTCCCGAGGCCTTACTTTGGTGAGACTAGATCTTAGTACTTGAAATTTTGTAATCCTCAAATAGATCTTATGGAAAATAGTTTTACAGAACAATTCTTCAGGAATCTTGTGCAATAAGCTGATGTTTCAATGGTGTTTGGTTCAGAGATAGTTGGAAATCTCAGAAGGTGAAAGTGTGGGTAGGATGTGTGTTTCATCTGGAGAAGGTGGGACGTCTGCTCTCTTTCAAAGGTAGTTCAAATATCATCCCATTGAACGGGTTAGCTCTTAAATCTCAGTTCGATATTTATATCTGTTATTCAAACTGCATGCATAATCTTAATATTCTCATACGTAAACTTGTTTATTTCAGGGAATTTCCGCACTCCCACACATTGAAGCAAATAATGTCTCTAAGACATCAAAATGCTGATTAAAAATCTCAGGTATCCTTTCAAATAAGATAATGCAAAACTGAGCTTTGTGATTTTGCATTTTGACACTATGTAATTTGAATAATGCAGTGTTTTAAGTCATCCTCGTCATGACCTATCGTCATTGCTTCCTGATTTTTTGCTTGTGCAAATAGAGACTGCATAAGGGAAAGGATACAGGACTAAATGTCGCAGCCAGAGATGTGCGGCCCTGGGCAAGTTCCTTTACTCCCTTTCCATGTGTAAAATGGGGATATACTTCATTCTACCCCATCTCTTGTTTTTGTTATTTTTTTTAGAATCAAGGAAAGTAATGAATTTATAATTCTTCCCATAAAGGAAGATTACCACTCCAACGTTAGCATATGCTGAGAAGCCTCTGATTTTGTTAGAGACGCTAAGTGGCATCCACTAGGTGGCGCAGCCTCCTTGTCCTGGCCCCCCAGGCAGCCTGGTCCCAGGGGCCCTGTCAGGTGACTGTCCTTTACTTGGACACTGTTAACCTGGAAGCCTTCTCTGCTGGCTTTCCCCTGTCAGACACATCAGGACTGTGTTATTCTGACAGCATAGGGATACGCTACGAGTGATGGAAATTCCATTTCAGATTTAACAGGCAACTTTAAAATACTCATTTTGAGAATAGGGAAATCAGCAGGGAAAATGTAACCTATTTAAAATTTAGAGTATGTTATGCATTATTTTTTAAATCTGTAGATCTTCTGCTTTAAGTTCTAGAAAGTATTGATCAAAGTAACTGACAAGTATCAGTGACATTCTACACAGAATCGTATTTTTACATGACAACCTGGCTTTCGGGAGAGCCTGACCTATGTGTACATTATCCTGCTTGAGATCATCTTTCTGGTGGGTACTGTGGGGCACAGAATACCACAAAATATGAAGTTTCCTAGAAGACAGGAAGAGTGTTACATTAAAAGTTGAATACTCTGTACCATCCCTGTTACAGTGTAGCTTTCCTTTTAATCATTATTTAACAGAGCCACAGCATTTTAAAAATAATTTTCCAACATAATCTTGTTACTTTTTGTGACTGATGAACATACTACTCATGTAAAAAGCTTTGTTTGCATGTAAAGAGGATTAAATAAATATATACAGTATTCAATAAATCCAGCTCATGCAAAAATTTATATGACATAAATAATTACAATCCAGGAATTAAGTGTAAATGCATCACATAGAAAATATCCAACTTAATCATTTTCAACAAAATAAAATATAGCTAGGAATAAACCCCCAATAACTGCATAGCCAACACATATTTATAAAACCTGTTAACAGTTCTCTAGTTTCTCTTAAAATCAAATAAAAAACCTATTATATAAATGATACAGCCTATAAAACTAAGGAGTATTGCTCAAGAAAATTTCCACTGCAAACAGAGTACAGTTCCATATAGTCACATAATTTAGATATTTTAATCTACAGATGTATAACTCAAGATATCAGAATTGCTGTGTACGAGCCTGCACAGCTACACACGCAGAGAAGGCTGTAATTTCCAGTGGGGGGGGGCGGGGCGGAATAACACACTAGTAATGCACCACGTCTTAGTGTAGCATGTAACAACAGTTATGAGAGGGTGAAAAAAATAAGGCAGAGATCAGAGGAATATTTACAGAACACACATAGATCGATAAAGGACTTGTATCCGAAATACACAAAGAGTTCATAAAACTCTACAAAAGAAAATCAACAGCCTCGTCTTAAAACGGGCAAAAGATCTGAACAAACACCTCACCGAAGAAGATATTCAGATGGCAAGTAAGCATATGAAAAGATGTTCCACATCACATGTCATACGGAAATGCAAATTAAAAAATAACCAGACAAGCAGAAAAAAAAAGAAAATAACTAGACACCACTACACCCTTGCTAGGATGGCGGAAATCTTGGACCAAATGCTGGCAAGTATCTGGGAGATAGGAACTCTCTTCACTGTGGCTGGGAGTGTGCAACGACTCAGCTACTTCAGAATATGGTTCAGCTGTTTCTTATAAAGCTAAAGATATTTTTACCATATTATCTAACAATGAAAATTCTCAGTTCCATCATTTATTCATATAAATAAAAGATTCATAAACTTATTTTAAAAACAATGTAAATGTTGTAGCAGGTTTATTTAAAAAGGCCAAGATTTGGAAGCAACCAAGACATTTTACATGGAGGAGTAAGTAATCCTCCCTGCATCAGTTGAATGGAATATCATTTAGGGGTAAGAAGACGTGAACAATCACATGATAAAAGGACATGAAGGACCGTGAAATGCCCCCTGCTAAGTGAAACAAGCCAGTCTGAAAAGGGCTTACATAAGGGATCGTTCCAAATATATGACATTCTGGAAAAGGCAGCACTGCAAAGTAAGAAGCTCAGTGGTTACCGTGGGTCTGGGTGGAGAAGGGGAAGGTGGGACAGTGGAGCACAGGATCGTTCGGGTGGTAGAATTATTCTGCATGACAAGGTCAAGGGGCACACATGACACGGTGTGTTTCTCGGGACCCGTAGAACTAAACAAGGCAAAGCATGAGCCCGAAGGGAATGGAGGGCTTTAGTTAATAATAACGTGTCAGCGTTGGCTCAGCAGTTCTAGCACACGTTATGATGGGAGAAGATAGAAACTTTGTATATAGGAGTGGCATCCGGACACTCTGCTCAATTTTTCAGTAAACTTAAAACTGCTCTAAAATGTAATCCACTAATTTTTAAAAAGTTACCTACATTTTCATGAATAGCTTGAGACAATATAAAAATTATAAATATATTATTCTATAAATCTCAGGTATAATTTTACGGTAGCTTTTTTTTTTTTAAACGGGGCTCTGTTGCCCAGGCTATAGTGCCATGATCATAGCTAACTGCAACCCCAAATCCCTAGTTTCAGTGGGTCCTGCTACAGATAATATAGGCACCCACCACCATACTAGTTAATTTGACTCATTTTGTTTTTGTTTGTTTGTTTCAGGAATGGGGTCTTGCTCTATTGCTCAGGTTGGTCTCAAACTCCCAAGCTTAAGCCATCGTCCCACCTCAACCTTCCAGAGTGCTGGAGTTATAGGCATGAGCAAGTGCCCAGCAGAAAGTAGCTATTTTTAATTTTCTAAGCTCAATTTTCAAAATGAATCCCTGGAGAGATGAGTTTTTAGATATCATATATTCCCCCATTTTTAGTAGGTGACCCAGCTCACTGACTTGCCATTTACAGAATGTAGTATTTACCTCTGTCGTTGGCCTTATTTAACACTCACTACATATGCATAATATAAATATTCCTAAATTCTATTGAAAGCAATCCCTTTTCATATGTTTTCTCTAATTTATTTATTTATGACAAATTGATCTCACAAATATTAACTTGCTCAGGCCAAGTCAGTTGTCACTGGTGGACACTTTTGACCGTTAACTCCATCCAGTTTTACAATAAAAGGTAGTTTAATGTAAGCAATATCATGCTTAAGGGTTTCAGGAGGGACATGTAAAGGTTTTAATGCTGCCTTGTAGAAGCAATCTATTTGTCCATTAGGAGGAGAATATTTAATTCTTTTTTAAAAAGCATATCATAAAATGTCACGCAGTTTAAAAGGAATGAAAAAGGGCCGCATGTGTCAACGTGACGAGGTGCATTTTTGATTACGTGGAGTATTTTCATTGAAAATGCCATTAATCTCTGTGGAGAAAGGAAAAAAGAGACATCAGCACAAAATTTTAAACAGTTTCTTTCTCACTGGGGGATGAAGTGAGGAAAGAGGCAGAATTTACTCAGTTTCTTACGTGCTTGTCTTGAGAATGAACTAATCCTATAATTCTTTAGTATTTAATTTTTTGTGTGTTTTAGCAAAATATTTTGGTGCTTGTGTATATAATCATATATAAAATTACCTCTATCTGCACAGTGATTCACTGAACATATTTAACATAATTGATTTAAGGAGTTCCTTTAAGTGATCTTTAGGATAATTTATAAATAAAGTTACAGTGAACCTTCTTGTGTATATGTCTTTGTCCACATGAGTGATCACATCTATAGAATAAATTCTCATAAATGGAATTAGTTGGTCAACATGTGAATTCATTTCAATGTTGGTAATTGTTGCCAGATCTTTAAAAGGAGATTACATAACTACATATCACTACGCTTTAGAAAATAAAATAAATTACCGTGAATTTCTTTCCTACTGAGACCAACGTGATTTAAAGTAATGAATTCTTAAATGAATCTCATCCATTTTGCTGACAAGGTCTTAAAGATAGCTATCAGTGTTAAAGATTTGTATTATACCTATGTCATGATTAAATAATGGTAAATGCAGGAATCTCATCAAACTGACTGACACCTATTTTACATTATAAATTGAATACATTCAACAGATTACATTAGCAGAGAAGTAATTTATGTAAAAGAATTAAATATAAGAAAATAATCTAGGCCAGCTGATCAAAAAGTTCCTGGGCATTTCAAGTCTGGAGAATATAATATAAAATGAAAAACAATGGCAAGGAAGAGCAAAAGGCCTTTTTAAATGATTTCATTTGTTTATTTATTTATTTTTACAGTTTTTGGCTGGGGCCGGGTTTGAACCCACCACCTCTGGTACAGTACATGGGGCCGGTGCCCTACTCCTCTGAGCCATAGGCGCTGCCCTCAAATGACTTATTTTAAAGGAATGGCTTCTCCATGGTGGAAATGATTAGAGGGCCGTCTTATAGCCGTATATTTCACTATGTCATTAGGAAACCACTGTCGCTATTATTTTCGAAGTGAGAGGTTCTTGCCTGTCTCCATCTTTTTTGCTGTTGTTGAATCCCTGGGAAGTTTCCCAGGGGTATGTGTGAAGGAGGGCAGGGCTGGGAGGGTTATCGATGTTCATCTAGAAAATAAAATTACTCTTCCCGTTATGATGGAAGAGCTTGCTGATCCGTGTTCCCACTGAGAATAACTGGAAAACTCAGATAAAGCATTGTAAGATAATGTTTAAGACTATGGGAGAAACTCTGAGACAATCCCCACTGGGACGGCGGTTGCCAGGAGAGAGGGAGGTGCAGGCTTTGCCCACAGAGCCACCGGCCGATGGATGACCCAGGACAAGGGATGAACAATCCCAAGAATTCAGGTAGAAAGCAGCTTCTAAGAGAAAGAAAAAGCAACTGAACTTACTGTAACTCTGAATATATGGGAGACAAAACTCGGAGTTGAGTTTTAACAAGATAGCCAGGAATGAGGAACCAAAATCACAGAGAGGAGACAAGCAAACAAAAAGTAAGCCCACCGCAGAGCGCTAGTTTTGCTTTAATTTTTTTGCTGATTACGCTGCTAGGGAAAAAATAGTCTAAATTACCAGACACAAAGCAGCTAAAAGGTAAAACAGTAAGAAAAAGAGTTCAGAGGTTGCAATGCAGGAGGGGCTGTATGGAACTACCCAGGCTCTCTGAGATCAAAATAGGATAAGAAAAGAGGAAAAAATATTGAATGGTGAGGATAAAAGTTCATAAATGTTATTAAAATATAGCACATGCAAACTCAAACCGAGTGGATTAGTAAAGTCAATTAAAATCAGTAAAACATATAGTCAGAAGAATTGACAAATAATATCAAATTGGATTTTTAAAAAATATAGCTCTATGACATTTACAGGTTCTAATTTAAAGATAAGAGCAAAGAAACTAATTTTGTTGTTGGTGGGGGTGGGCACCTGTACTCCCAGCTACTTGGGAGGCTGAGGCAAGAGAATTGCTTAAGCCCAAGAGTTTGAGGTTGCTGTGAGCTGTGACGCTACAGCACTCTACTGAGGGTGACATAGTGAGAATCTGTCTCAAAAAAAAAAAAGAGAAAGAGACTGAAGGTAAAGGGATGTGTCATAAAACTGCAATGAAATGTACCACAAAGCCTGAAACAATAGAACACAAGTTTAGCTATGATAATATGAATCAGGATGCACAGTACAGGGGACGAAGAAAGAATACCGCAGACCGATTACTTCCCAGCAAAATATAAGGATTCTAAATGTATAGGGGACTGTTTTTCTGCCTTCAACACAAACAAAACTGACCAAACTAAAAGGGAAAATAGACAACTTCACAATCCAAGAGGAAAACTTTAACTTAATTCCCCCATAAACTGATAGAACAAGCAGAGAAGTATTCAGTGGGGTGTTGAGGATTTGAACATCAGGATTATGAAATTTGACCTAATTTATGCTGCCACCATTAATTAGGATGCACCTATTCTTTTTCAAGAGCACATGTAACATGTATGAAATTAACCCTAAGCTCATGAAACAAGTCTCGACTGCTTGCAAAAGAGTTCATTCTTTCAGGGTACACATATTTTTAATGCAGAATATAGCAAAATGTTTCCTTAGAAGGAAATAGATACAGATATGTTTCTACAAAAAGAAAGGTTAAGAAATCAATGCATGAAATTTTCATGTTAGAAGGCAGTGGACATTTCTTATTGAAAGAAAAGAAATGGAATATAGTAAGAGCTGATGTTAAGTTTAATATAAGGGGTCTGACAATTAAGTTTGGGAACTTCATACCTCATTGCTGAATATCACAGTGGTCGCCTTTGAAGTGCTCAGGGGGCGGTGCCTGTGGCTCAGCGAGTAGGGCACTGGCCCCATATGCCGAAGGTGGCAGGTTCAAACCCAGTTTTGGCCAAACTGCAAAATAAAAAAATAGCCGGGCGTTGTGGCAGGCGCTTGTAGTCCCAGCTACTCGGGAGGCTGAGGCAAGAGAATCGCCTAAGCCCAGGAGTTGGAGGTTGCTGTGAGCTGTGTGATGTCATAGCACTCTACCCAGGGTGATAAAGTGAGACTCTGTCTCTACAAAAAAAAAAAAAGAAACTATGCTCTGATGCCAGCACCTCATCTACCCTTCAAAGCAGTTTTGCAACTCTTTTTCTTGAACGGCCATCAGTGCTGTCATCATACCAACTTGATGTCTTGAAGGTCATCAACATGTCTTCCTTTCAACATTTCCTTTATCTTTGGGTAAAGAAAAAAGACACAGGTGGCCAGATCAGGTGAGTAGGTGGGGTGTTCCAATATAGTTATTTGTTTACTGACTAAAAACTTCCTCAGAGACAGTGCCGTGTGAGCTGGTGCATTGTAGTGATACAGGAGCCATGAGTTGTTGGTAAAAAGTTCTGGTTATTTTTGTCTCACTTTTCCATGCGGCCTTTCCCACACTTCCACATAGTAAACTTGGTTACTGTTTGTCCAGTTGGTACAAATTTATAATGAACAATCTTGCTGATGTCAAAAAATGCTAGCAACATTATTTTGGCTCTTGATTTGGACTGATGGAGTTTTGTGGTCATGGAGAAGTGGCCGGCTTCCACCAGGCACTTTGACCCTTTGTTTCAGGATTGCATTTGTGCACCCATGTTTCATCACCAGTGATAACATGGCCCAAAACATCATCCCACATCTCTAAAAGCTCTGGGCAAACTGCAGTTCTTCTTTGCTTTATTCATAGGTGAGCTCCTTTGGGACAATTTTTGCTCATACCTTTCTCATGCCAAGATGTTCAGTTAATATTTCCTTCTTTTTTTTAAATTGATATTTATTTGGTCTGCTATGCTCCTCACAGTCACTGATAATTTTGATGCGCAATTTGACAAATTTGTGCAATATTTTCATCAGTTCTGCTTGTTGTAGGGCATCATGACCTCTCTTCATTAGTGGTGCTTTCTCTCCCCTCAGAAAAGTATTTAAATTTTTCATGTTTATTTGGCACTTGATTTTTTCATATAAAATTTAAAATCAGCATATTATTTCATACATGTGTGTCCCTGCACATATGCTTACCCCTACAATTCAGATCAATTTGCATGTTCCCTATAGCTCAATGTAGAGTAATAAATATTACATCCTTGTAATATTTAGTCTTGAACTACCTGGATGTTGAGTAGCCTCTATTTAATTTATTCCTGTAGAGGAATCGTAATCATTCATGAAATATTTTCCTACATATTTGACTTTTAAAAAATTTTTCAAAGATTCCATTTTCAAATTGTTTGTCTTATATATACACAATTATTTCATTTGCAAATAATGGCTGCTATTTCTTTCTTTATAATTCCTCTATTTTAAATTTTCTTGCCCTATAGGACTAGCTGAGACCATCTTGAAGAACTGGTCAAGTATTTCTGTCTCAATCTTCATCTCAGTTTGAAAACATTCAATATTTTACAATTTGCTGTATTATTCACTATAGATTCATTTGTTCTGATTTAATTTGAATGTTCTGAAGAAGTTTTCTTTCATGTATATTTTTCTATAAGCTTTTAAAAATGTTAAATGAATAGTGAATTTTATTTAAACAATTATGCATCTATTAAAATGATATGATTTTTCCTTTTATTTGTTAATATGATAAGTAGCATTGATTGCTATGAAAAAATAAATTATCGAAAATGGAGTGAGGCCCCTTAACAGGCAGGTGGCCATAGAGGATATCCCAATGGCCACTAAGCACGTGACAGGAAGTGTGCTCAACTTCACGTCTCATAGCTTTGGTTTTTTACAGCTGGTCCTAACAAACTACCACAAATTTGATGGCTTATTACAACACAGATTTACTGTGTTATGGTTTTGACTTCTGTGTTATGGTTCGGAAGTTAACCACAAGGCTCATTGGGCTGAAAGCTGGTGTTGGCAGGCCCTGATGCCCTTCTGGAGACTCCCAGAGAGAAAGGATTCCCTTGCCTTTTCCAATTTGTTTGTGGGTACCTGCGTTTCTTTGCCCAGGTTCCCTTGCTGCATCTTCATTCTCTGACCCAGATTCCATCACAAGACCTTTTTCTCTGATCTCATTGCTTTCTCCTTCTTAAACTTTCAAGGACTCTGTGGTTATCTCATACCCAAATGAACAACCAGGGAAAACTCTCTGTTTAAGATCTGCTGATTAGCAACCTTAATTCTCCACTGGCATGTAAAATAACATGTTCACAGATTCTGGGGGGAGCATCGTTCTGCCTACCACAGTCATCAAAAAAATGCACAGTAAAAAAAAAAAATTCTTATGCCTCTGTATTCACCAGATTGGCTAAAATGAAACAGACAATGCTAAGTGTTGGTGAGGATGTGGAACAACTGTAGCTGCTTGGGGGTTTATAAATAATATCTTTGAAGACTTGTTTGGTAGTATCCACTAAAGCTAAATATATATAAGCTTAGCTTATGTAATTCTACTCCTAGGTACATTGGCATGATTAGATATATTTATAGCAGCACTATTTATAGTAGCCTTAATTGGAAACTCTAAACACCCACGAATGGTAAAAGTGCCAGATAAATCATGGTATTTTCATACAGTGAGATGAAGTCATGATATTGAGTGCTCTCTTGTAACACACAATGACAAGAGACAGACACAGTAGCACAAAGAATACATGACTCGGTTTGTATAAAGTTCACAAACGGGCAAAAAATCTATGGCAGTGGTTTCTTTTCCTGAAAGACAGTTCAGAGCAAGGACAGAACTGCCCGAGTGGTGGTTCCACAGGTGTGTCCACTTTCACTTTCCTTTGTGTAGTGTTCAAAACTCACACAACTTTGCCTTAAGAACAAAGACATGAGAATATGTTTAAGACAATGTTTTAGACCCATGAATAGTCCCCTTAGACTCCTGGGGCATTCTATGATTTGCAACTTATGTAAAAGCAAACACATGTGCATACCCTAAGTGTCTTTTTAAAAGCCATTTTTTCCCCCTTGACCTATGATGTTAACATTAGCCAGGAGAATTCATTAAGTAGCTAAGTAGGGGTGGTGGAGTGGAAGAAGCATCTGACGTAACATTTGTTAGGTGTGGGTTTAAAGGCAGTCTCTGGCATTTATTGACTACTTAGCATTGGCTAGATTTTTTAACCTGAGTTTCTGTGTACGTAAACAGATGGAAAGAATTCCAAACCTGACAGACTATTGTGAAAACAAAAAATAATAGAAGCACATCTCTGAGTATGTGGTTGTGTTCCCTGTACTAACAGAAGCTTTTCCACAGCTGTGTGAACCTATGATTGAAAGTTCACCTGAGGGCGGCTCCTGTGGCTCAGCGAGCAGGGCGCCGGCCCCATATACCGAAGGTGGCGGGTTCAAGCCCGGCCTCCGCGAACTGCAAAACAAAAAAATAGCCGGGCGCTGTGGCGGGCGCCTGTAGTCCCAGCTACTAGGGAGGCTGAGGCAAGAGAATCGCTTAAGCCCAAGAGCTGGAGGTTGCTGTGAGCAGTTTGACGCCACGGCACTCTACCAAGGGCGATAAAGTGAGACTCTGTCTATACAAAAAAAAAAAATAAATAAAAATAAGCAGAAGTTTGATCATGGGTTTAACATCCTTTAGATCACATTAATGTGTTTAAGCAAAATAGAATTGGTTAAGGGCAGCGCCTGTGGCTCAAAGGAGTAGGGCGCCGACCCTCTGTGCCAGAGGTGGCGGGTTCAAACCCAGCCCTGGCTGAAAACTGCAAAAAAAAAAAAAAGAATTAGTTAAGATGTTATATATCCTTGATCAAGGGGGAAAATAAGCCCAACAGGGAAATGAATTAAAGGTCAACTGAGGTCCAATTAAGCATTGTTAAGTTACTGTTTTCCTCCTCCAACATTTTACTATTTAGTTCTCAATCATTAAAGGAAGGGATGACATTTTTCCTACCTGAGATGTTAGCAACCAATATAAGGTGACGTTCAGGTTCACTGAGAAGGACCTGTAGACTAGAGGTTTCCAAAGCATATATGTATACCCTAGGGTGTGAACAAGATCGTGGAGCATGAGGGGAAAAAAATAGATACACTGCCATTTATATTTTTAAATTTTATTTTGTTTTTAATTCATTTCTTAAAACAGCTTTATCGGGATGTAATTTACATATAAAATTCACTGGCTTAAAGTTTGAAAGTCAATGATTTTCACCATAATCGGATCTGTGCAACCGTAGTCTGATTTTAGAACATTTTTATTACTTCACAAAGGTACCCCATTTCCGTTAGCAGTCACCCCCATTACACCTTTACTCAATATCCAGGCAACCACTAATCTACTCTCTCTCGTTTCCTATTCCAGACATGTCTTTCTTTTTTTTTGAGACAGAGTCTCAGTATGTTGCCCTAGGTAGAGTGCTGTCACGTCACAGCTCACAGCAACCTTAAATTCTTGGGCTTAAGCAATTCTCTTGCCTCAGCCTCCCGAGTAGCTGGGACTACAGGCACCCACCATAATGCCTGGTTATTTGTAGAGACAAGGTCTCCCTCTTGCTCAGGCTGGTCTTGAACTACTGAACTCAAGCAATCCACCTGCCCCTGCCTCAGCCTCCCAGAGTGCTAGGATTACAGGCATGAGCCACTGTGCCCAGCCTCTATTCATGTTCTTTTCCCATTTTTAATTAGGTTTTATGGGTCTTTTTGCTATTGAGTTATCTGAGTGTCTAATATTGTTTTTGTGTGTGTCTAACATATTTTGGACATTAACCCCTTACCAGATGTATATATAGTTTGCAAATATTTTCTCCCATTCTACTGGTTATTTCTTCACTCAATTTTTTTTTTTTTTTGTAGAGACAGAGTTTCACCTTATAGCCCACGGTAGAGTGCCGTGGCATCTCACAGTTCACAGCAACCTCCAACTCCTGGACTGAGACAGAGGCCTCAGCCTCCCGAGTAACTGGGACTACAGGCGCCCACCACAATGTCCAGCTATTTTGTTGTTGCTGCTGTTGTTGCAGTTTGGCCAGGGCTGAGTTTGAACCTGCCACCCTTGGTATATGGGACTGGCGCCCTCCCCACTGAGCCACAGGCACTTCCCTATTTTTTTTTTTTTTTTTTGCTGTACAGAAATACTTTAGTTTGATTTAACCTCTTTTGCTTATTTTTACTTTTGTTCCCCATGATTTGGGTACATACCCCCCAAAAATCATTGCCCAGACCAATGCTATGGAGCTTTTGTCCTACGTCACCCTTGGTAGAGCTTTTCTCCTATGTCACCCTTGGTAGAGTGCTGTGGTGTCACAGCTCACAGCAACCTCAAACTCTTGGGCTTAAGCGATTCTCTTGCCTCAACCTCCCAAGTAGCTGGGACTAATGACGCCCACCACAACGCCTGGCTATTTTTTTGTTGCAGTTGTTTAGCTGGTCTGGGCTGGATTCAAACCTGCCACCCTCAGTATACGTGGCTGGCACCGTAACCACTGTGCTACGGGTGCTGAGTCATAATTTGGGGGTCTTGAATATAATATGTGAGTTTTAAATATAATTGCAGCTGATTTTTTTTTTTTTTTTGCAGTTTTTGGCCGGGGCTAGGTTTGAACCTGCCACCTCTGGCATATGGGGCCAGCACCCTACTCCTTTGCGACACAGGCACCGCCCCAAAAACTTTTTTTTTTTTTTTTTGCAGTTTTTGGCCAGGATGGGTTTGAACCCACCACCTCTGGTATATGGGGCCAGTGCCCTACTCCTTGAGCCACAGGCACCATCCATTTTCTCTTTCTTTTTCTTTTTCTTTTTTTTTTTTTTTGAGACAGAGTCTCACTTGGTCACACTTGATAGAGTGCTGTGGCATCTTAACTCACAGCAACCTCAAACTCTTGGGTTCAAGGAATCCTCTTGCCTCAGCCTCCCAAGTAGCTGGGAATATAGGCACCTGCCACAATTCCTGGCTATTTTTCAAAGACGGGGTCTCATTCTGGGCTCTAGCTGGTCACAAACTGTGAGCTCAGGCAATCCACCTGCCTTGGCCTCCCAAGTGCTGGGATTACAGGCATGAGCCAACAAACCCAGCAAGACTATTGTCTTCACATTATGTATTCTTGGCACAAATCAATTTCTTTGACCATTTTTTTTTTTTTGAGACAGAGCCTCAAGCTGTCACCCTGGATAGAGTGCTGTGGCATCATAACTCACAGCAACCTCCAATTCCTGGGCTCAAGCGAGTCTCCTGCCTCTGCCTCCCAAGTAGCGGGGACTACAGGTGCCCACCACAACGCCTGGCCATTTTTTGGTTGTAGCCATCATTGTTGTTTGGCGGGCTCTGGCTGGATTCGAACCCACCAGCTCAGGTGTACGTGGCCGGCGCCTTCCGTTGAGCCACAGGTGCCGAGCCCAAAGTAAGGGTCTTGCAATCGAAGTCAACAGACCACTGCTTTAGATCAAAATTATGTTTTCCCTCTCTCATCTGTTTGGTGTTTGCAAGAAGAAGAAGAATGAGCTAAAGACAAACTTCAGCTCTTACATATTTTAGCTATAGTCCTCTTGGTCATTTTCTGGCAAACAAAATATTCTAGGTTACGATAGGCAATTAACACATATTTTTTAGGAAACCTTAATTATGACAGACAAGGAAGGGTGGCTACAACGTAAGTATTTACTATGTAAACGAAAATGGCCTACTACATAATGGCTGCTTCAATAAATATTAGCCAAGGCAAATATCACCATCATTTTCAGTCTACAGAATAGGAAATAAAGATCCATGTTAAGTAGCATTAAATAACAAAACTGATGAATGGTACAGCTTGAATTTGAATTCAGATCTAACTCCAAAACCCATTTTTTCTATGCGACACAGCTTACCAATCAAATTATAAGTGAGATTTTTTTTTTCTTTTTTGAGACAGAGTTCCCTATGTCACACTTGGTAGAGTGCCGTGATGTCACAGCTCACAGCAGCCTCAATCTCTCAGGCTTAAGCGATTCTCTTGCCTCAGCCTCCCAAGTAGCTGGGACTACAGGCGCCCTACAAATGAGATTTGAGAGGAGAAGTGAGTGACTAGTTAAACTGGATCTCTGGTTCTCAACCTTTCACCCTTTGAGGAGTTGAAGGGGTCATCACATTGACCCCAAACATAAAATTATTTTCTTTCTTATATATATATATATATATATATATATATATATATATTTTTTTTTTTTTTTTTTTTGTAGAGACAGAATCTCACTTTATCACCCTCAGTAGAGTGCGGTGGCATCACAGCTCACAGCAACCTCCAACTCCTGGGCTTAGGTGATTCTCTTGCCTCACCCTCCCAAGTAGCTGGGACTACAAGCACCTGCCACAATGCTCGGCTATTTTTCTGTTTTGCAGTTTGACAGAGGCCGGGTTTGAACCTGCCACCTTCAGTATATGGGGCCAGAGCCATACTGGATGAGCCACAGGCGTTGCCATTTTCTTTCTTTCTTTCTTTCTTTCTTTCTTTCTTTCTTTCTTTTTTTCCTTCCTTTCTTTCTTTTTTTTTTTTTTTAGACAGAGCCTCAAGCTGTCGCCCTGGGTAGAGTGTCGTGGCATTACAGCTCACAGCAACCTCCAATTCCTGGGCTCAAGCGAGTTTCCTGCCTCTGCCTCCCAAGTGGCTGGGACTACAGGCGCCCACCACAACGCCCGGCTATTTTTGTTTGGGTTGCAGCCGTCATTGTTGTTTGGCAGGCCCAGGCTGGATTCGA
>CAUYON010082571.1:0-25365 GCA_963573935.1 Arctocebus calabarensis
GATGTCCCATTAAGTTGTTAAATTCCTCTCTTTCTGATCTCTGAAGGAAGGCTTACAGTGGTATAAATTTGTCTCTAAGGTCTGCCTTTGCAGTATCCCAGAGGTTCTAATAATTCATGTCTTCATTGTCATTTTGTTCCTAAAATTTGGGAATTTCCTTCTTTTTTTTTATAATTTTATTGAATCATAATTCTGTACATTGGTGCAATCATAGGGCACGATTCATATACATTCAGAAATGTTTTGAATGTACTATTACAGATAGCCTTCATGGCATTTTCTTGATCACTATATAAAGACATTGATACTCTACATTTAATAAGTTTCCCCAGTACCCTGCTAAGATGCACCGTAGGTGTGATCCCACCAATTGCCCTCCCTCCACCCATACTTCCAGCATTCTTATCTCTTTAACAAAAACTGATTGCATAGATCACAAGAATTCACTGGCATGGAAATTTTTAAGATGATTCATCATGATTATTGTTCAAGCTCTATTTGGAAATATTTCAGACATGAGAACAACCAAAGTTACTTCTATTGTTAGTAAAATTTTAGGACATTTTGACTTTATGTAGGGCATGATACATAAATTTGCACAGGAAGTGAAAATGTGCTACACTAGATCATTTACATGAGATGAATTACAATTATATTTGAAATGGTCATTTCTTGGCATAAAGTAATAATACATGCTTTAAACTGTTGTTTTCAAAAAAGTTTTATCTCTAGGTGTCATAGTCATGTTTATCATACATACAAGAACATTAATATTGAATTTGTCTTAAAATAAAACTGAATAACAAATATTACAAAGATACAACTAAAGAAATAAGTCCTTTTAGTCAAAGAAAAACATTTTTTCAAATCAGTAGCTCAAACACAAAGAATTTTGTGTTTATTCCCGTTATTCTCATCCTCTAAAAGAAATCTTCTGAATATTAAAGAGATGTAATTAATGAAAAGGAAATTACTAAATATGTCAGAAACAATTACTATTGGCTTGTATCTATTCTAAATTCCTCTAGTAGAATACAAATGAACCTTGAAAATTAGATTATTAAGTTCAGCAATTGTTGGCTTCACAGTTATGGAAAAAAATATTATTGGTTGGTAATACCTAAAATTCTAATTCTAATTTGAATGATGTTGGCTTAATTTTTAAAGTAATTTAAATACTGACTAGGGTAACAGCCAATTGACTAAATATAATTTTTAGGCGCATCAAATATAGGCTTTTAACTCATAATGACTTACAAGGAATAATACCTAAGTTGAAGTTTTAAAAACTATAGGACATAATCTTAAAGAAGTAGTGGGAAAACAAAAGAATAGCCAGAAGAAAAATTAGTTACCCTGAAGGATCATCCTGCAAAATGTAAAGAGAGTGTGGATAAATCTAAACAAATGTAGTGTTTAATAAGTTGCTAAATTTGTTAAACATAATGGAAATTTCCAAAATGAAAACAAAAGTTGCTAGTTTCAACTAGTGCAGATATCAGTAAACAGTGAAAGTAAATGGAGCAAGGAATTTTACAGAAGATTTTGCTTGGGGCAGATGTCTTCATCCACTCTGCCTGCATCAGTTGACTATGTCATAGGGCCTTGGAAATATTGGGGCAGGACTCAAAACGCTTGCATTAATATAAATTCAAATGAAAGAGAGCTAAGTGGTTTCACATCAATACTGAGTCTAGATCTTGCAAAATGCAAAGCTTCTGTAAATTACAAATTCTCTTATTTATGTTTTCAGAATTCCTGAAGGTTAGGGTTAGTAAGATATGTCTACCATGAAAATTCAATAAACAAGTAGAAATTAGCATCAGTAAATGAGGTTCAACAGAAATAAACATAAATATAATTAAGTTACCAATTTATCCAAAATCCAGAATTATCAGCAATGAGATATAAATTCCTCATATGTGAAACATTTGAAGAAATAAAAATAGAAAACTGAAAAGGAGAAAGAAAAAAAGGCTATTAACAATGTCTAATGAAATTTTCAAAATAGAACTTTTAGAAATCACAAAGACATTTAAATTTTAAACTTCTTAAATGAACTAAACAACAGCATAGATATGGCTAAAGAGATAAGGAGAGAACTGGCAGGACAAACTACAGAAATAACACAAAAAGCTGAAGAGGAAGAGAGAAAATATGAGAGAGAGGTCAAAGGACACAAAATATAGAATAAGAAGGCTTTAATTACACGTAATTGGGGCAGCGCCTGTGGCTCAGTGAGTGGGGCACTGGCCCCATATACCGAGGATGGTGGGTTCGAACCCAGCCCTGGCCAAACTGCATCAAAAAATAGCCGGACGTTGTGGCGGGTGCCTGTACTCCCAGATACTTGGGAGGCTGAGGTAAGAGAATCACCTAAGCACAAGAGCTGGAGGTTGCTGTGAGCTGTGACTCCACAGCGCTCTATGGAGAGCAATAGAGTGAGACTCTGTCTCTACAAAAAAAAAAAAAATTACACGTAATTGGATTCCTAGATAAAGCGATTTAACGTACTCCATGGAATATGATAACTAGAAATTTTCAGAGTGGAACAAAGATATACAGTAATGTGGTGAATGGATGGCACAGAAAATACCAAGAGGGATAATCAAGAATTTTTAAAAATTCTTCAATTACAGTGAGACATAGAAAAGATTGTAAAAGAAGAATGAGATTAATGATAAACCATCTACCAAAAAAATAGCAATTAAATTAATAACAAACATCTTCATAAAGAAACAATAGAGGCCAAAGACAGACAGAAATATTATCAAAATGATGATAGTAAATAATTGTTAAGCTAGCACTACATGATCACAGACAACCATTTCAGCTATGTTTCTGAAATATATACATCTTAAAACTTCTTTGCAGATAAACCTCTGTGATATATTAAATGGAGTTAAGTTTGTACCAGAGGCTTTTAGACCGATAACATTTGTAAATATAATCCACTGCAAGGGTAGTTTATGGGGGAAACTTCAAAAGAGCATCTCAATAGCCACAGATAAAACATTTTAAAAAATTGACTAATTCTCATGATAAAGAAAAATATATAAAACATGAAATATAAAAGATTACATTCTTAATCTGATAAAGGAATACTATAAAAAATTCAGAGTAAAAATCATTTTTAATGGATGAATATACCCATGTTCTTATTTTAAAAAGTGAAAAAAAAATTAATAAATTTCTATTGTGGTAGTTTCTAATTGTTGAACTTCATAGTCGTTTTTAAAGTACATAAGAAAGAAGCTGTAGGATTTAAAAAAGAATTGTGAATGAAGAAATTGATAAATATAGGCAAATTTAAAGAAATATTATACAGAATTATATCAGCACTGTGCTTTAGATTTTGGGTGGTTCAATACTGGTGGTGGTACTGGTCCATGTATAATGTAATTCCAAGTGTTTCCTGCAGGGCAGTTCTAGTCTTGATGTATTCCCTCAGTGTTTGTTTGAAAAATCTTTATTTCTCCTTTATTTATAAAACTCAGTTTTGCAGCATACAAAATTCTAGGTTGGCAGTTGTTTTGTTTAAGAAGCCCGAAGATGGGACCCCAATCCCTTCTGGCCTGTAAGGTCTTCATTTAGTAGTCTATAGTTAGCCTGATGGGTTTTTTTGTGGTAAGTTACTTCATGTTTTTGGTTTAAAATTCTTACAGGGTTTCCTCCCTCTGATAGATTTTGGCCAGCCTGGTGACTCTGTGTCTTGGTGATTGCATGTTAGTGATGAAGTTACCCAGTGTTTAGTATCTTCCAGTACCTGAATGTCTAAATCTCTAGCAAAATCAGGGATGTTTTTATCAAATATTCCCTCAAACAGGTTTTCCAGCCCCTGTGAATTTTCTTCTTCACCCTCAGAAATGTCTATGATTCTTATATTTGGCTGTTTTATATAATTTCACATTTCTTGTAGTTGTCCATTCCTCTTAATGCTCTGTTCTTTATTACTGACTGACTTAATTCAAAAGTGTTGTTTTCAGGCCAGGGGTGGTGGGTCACATCTGTAATCCTAGAGCCATGGGTGGCAGGAGGATACCTTGAGCTCAGGAGTTTAAGACCAGCTGATCAAGGGAAAGACCCATCTCTCTAAAAATAGAAAAATTCTCTGGGCACTGTGGCAGGTACCTGTAGTCCCACCTACTTGGGAGGCTAAGGTAGGAGGATCACTTGAACTAAGGAGATTGTGGTTACTGTGAGCTAGACCACACTCTAGCTTGGGCAATAGAGTGAGACTTTGTCCTACAAACAAACAAATAAACAAAGTTATCTTCAAATTCAAGTTCTGAGATTCTTTCTTCTGCCCGACCCATTCTATTCTTGGAAGTTTGCACTGTGTTTATATTTCCTTAAATGAATCTTTTCATTTACAGACATTCTATCTAGTTTTGTTAATACCTTGATCTCTTGAGTATATTTTTCATTTGTTTCCTGAATTGTTTTTCTGGTTTCTTTGAGTAGATTTTCAATTTTCCCTTAAAACTTTCTTACCATCCATATTTACCAAAGTTCAAATACTGAACTTTACCTGACCTTCAGTATTTTCATTTTTGTTGGTGTCTATTGCTAGAGAGCCAGTATTCACTTTTGGTTGTCCTTTTGCTCTGATTTTTCATACTTCTGGAGTATTTGAACTAATTCTTTCTCATTTGGAGCAGTTTTTGCTTCTAATTATTAGATTTTCTTGTGTTAGACTTTGTATGACTGAGTCAGTAAGTGCTGTAAAAGGCTTTACAACTTGACTTCCTGTCAGTAGGTGGCACTTGGCAGAAGGAGTAAACTGGAGTGTGGTTTGGGGACCTGTGACCATCTCAGGAAAAGCACCTGACTAGTCCAGGTGGTGGGTAGCACCCTGGAACTTCCATGTAAGTCCCTAATCTCTGCCACAGGAGGGGCAGAGAAGGAGTGAGGCTTTCCAGGAATGGGTTGGGTGGGCCCACTCTCAGGCTCCAGGGAGGGCCTGAAGTGGCCCACTCAACAGAAAGTCTGCTTATGTGGATGAAGTTATCAGAGACTCACAATCTGGCTGTCAGGATGGCCTTTTCTCTTCTGCCCTCTTCCCTGATCTTTAGTCTATTCTCAGAGTCTGCCAGCAGGCAGGAGCTCAAGCTATCTAAACTCACCCAACAACTGTGCTGTAGACTAGGGACTTTTCTGCCCAAGATTCTGGCCTGAACTAAGATTATCATTTCCCTTTGGGGGAGGGCTGCTCCATGAATGTGTTTCAGGCAGAACACACACTCTCCTTCTCTCTCAGTTCTGACCACATGGGTTTCTTCCATTACTGAGACCAGTTCACTAATCTTGTCTTCAGGACCTGCCCCTAAATCCCTGAAGATCAATCCCAGACCACACCAGGGAGAGTCATGCTGGTCCCAAGTTGTCTACAGAGAGCTGAAGCTTGCCTAAAGGGAGTCTCTCTGCTTTGGGGTGCTCCCTGCTCCAATGGAGACACTGGTGAGCATGCAGCACCAGGGAGCACTGGTGAGCCGCAAGCTCTCAGTCTGAACACCCTTTAGTCTGATGTGGGACTCTAAGAGGCTGGGTCTGAGTCCACCCTCTGTCGAAGCCTCACTGTGGTGGCTTAATTCTCTCTCTCAGCAGCCAATGTGGGGAGAGGAAAGAGAAGAAACCAGCTAAAGCGTCTGGATGGGGGAAAGCTAACACTCTGGTTATCTCTGTCCCTCTCTCCAGGGGGCAGCCCACTTGGAATTTCCAAGCTCTGGGGTCATGCTGAAACTTGGACCCCTCTAGCCCCCTGTGGCTGTCTTATTCAGGGCTGGAGTTGGGAGATGTTTTTTGAGAAGGAGCAAGACAAAAACTGGGGGGCTGAAGCCCCCTTGGGAGGACAAAGGTACATGGGGGATAAAGAAGCAATATGGCACCTGCCGTCTCAGGTCAGGTCTGTGGTGGCAGGAAGTGCTCCAGTTGGGCTGGGAACCTGGAGCTCGATCCACAAGAAGCTCCCAGCTCACTGGCAGCAACTCCTGTGTTCATGGGGGCAAAAAGTTTCTCTTGCAACTTGGAAGCCCTCTGCCTATGAAAGCTGTGAGAGTGGGAGAAACAAATTTTTCCACCCAGCCTTTTCACTGGATTCCAAGCCTCTCAATTTCTGCCAATATTTTTCTTCTTGTTGTTCTGCTCTGTAACTTCTTCCCATAAAGTTTTCTGCTGAACATCCCTCTGAATTACACCCAATCTGTTTGTTGTTTGTTTGTTCCTTTTTCATCTAAAACTTTTCCTTCTCACTGGGATGCTCTGGTAGCTGGTGTCTCTGGTCAGCCATCTTCCCCAGGCCCCCAAATATAAATTTACTATATAATTAACAACTTCCATTTATCAAGACACCACAAATAAAGGGATCATTCAAGTCACACAAATTAAGAGAATAAAATTAGTAACCTATTATATGTAGAATATCTAGTCAGTGAAAAAAGACAATCTAATAGAACAAAAGACAAAAGAATTAATAGCTATACTTTAGTAGAGGAAACAATAATGATAAATAATCAAGTAAAGGGTGCTAAATCTCGATTTAAGGGTTTACTTATAGGCTTTTTGCCTATACTGCTTCTGTGACCTAAGGGAGAAAATCCTCCAAAACTCACATACAGCCCAAGTACTAGAAATGTTCCTTCTCAAGGCCTCGTACCTCAAGGAGCACAAGTGAGACTGATTGACCTTACAAGGGTGCAAAGGACTGTGCCTCTTCAATTTTCAGACACAGTCTCACTTTGTCACCCTGGGTACAGTGCCATGGCATCATAGCTCACAGCAATCTCCATCTCTTGGGCACAAGTGATCCTCTTCCTTCAGTTCCCAAGTAGCTGGGACTATAGGCAACAACCACAATGCCCAGCTGCTTTTAGAGATGGGGTTTGGCTTAGGCTGATCTTGAACTCCTGAGCTCAAGCAGTCCACCAAACTCAGCCTCCCAGAGTGCCAGATTTAGAGAGTTTGAGCCACCACACCTGGCCCAGCTTTTAGATTTTGATGTGGTCCTGTTTACCTATTGTAAATATGTAACCTGTGCTTTTGATATTATAAGCAAGAAATCAGTGCCAATTCATTGCTCTCAAGCTTTCCTTCTATGGTTTATTCCAGGAGTTTCAGAGGTTTAGCCCTTAACATTTAAGTCCTCAATTCATTATGAGTTAATTTTTGTGTATGGTGTCATGTCAGGGTCCATTGTCATTCTCCTGCATGTGCATGTCCTGTCATCCCAGAACCATTTGCTGAAGTGACTGTCCTTTCACCAATGGGTGCTCATGGCACCCTTGTAAAATCATTTAACCATCCAGGAGCAAGTTTATTTCTGGGCTCAGTGTTTTCTTCCATTGCTCTCTAAGACTGCCTGTGCCAGTACCACCCTCTTTTGAACTCAGGAGCTTGTAATGAGTTTTGAAAACAGGAAGTGTAAGACATCCCTGTTTGTACTTTTTCAAGATTGTTTTATTTGGGTTCCCTTGAGATTCCATATGCCTGAAACTTTCCTAAAGTTGCGTTGGTTGTTATACTTCTTTTGTGGAATCTTAAGTGTTTTCTGCATATGAGATCATGTCATTTGCTAACCAATCACCTTACACTCCTTTTCAATTTGAGTGCCTATTATTTCTTTCTCTTATCTAATTGCTCTTTGAGTTATTGGTGTCACCAGATTACACTCGTCCAAATCAGCCACTCATAATAGTCTTTTTGCTGTGTTAGTCTCTTAATCAAGTGCAAGACAAAAATAGTCCTAGGCTTTATAACTGTCCAAGTATTTGCCTTTCCCTGACATCTTTATTTCTTCATCAAGCTCTCAGTTCCTGTCTAGTGTCCTTTCTTTTCAACCAGAAGGACTCCTTCTATTGGAGGGAAGGGCTGCTGATACTCACTCTTTGGATATCTGACAAATGTCTTAACTCCTTCCTCATTTTTTTTTCCTTCCTCATTTTTGAAGCACAGTTTCTTGGATATTAGACTCTTGGTAGACAGACTTTTTTTCCCCCCCATGACTTTATATATTTCGGCCCACTGATATCCGGACTCCAAAGTTTTGGATCATAAATCATATGTGAATCATACGAAAAAATGATGATGAGAGTCATCTTCCTAGCAACTCACTAGATGTGAATAAGGTATCTTGTGTATCACATACCCCAGAACATCTCTGGATAGTATCATGATGGCAGCTATTTGTAGCATCCTTTGAATACTAACTCCTATTTAAAGAAAAAGGAACTGGCTACTTCCCATAGAGACATGATGAGGTCTCTAAAAACCTAAAGTTATTATAGGTTTTCAGACTGTAAGTGAGAAGGCTATGGAAACATTGTACAGGTTTTAATTTCAAATAACCCAAATATCAATATGTATAATCCATGTAAACAAGAAGCACTTGTTTCTCTTTCAAGAGGAAAATGTTTTTGCGCCTATATAAGGGAAAAAAATCCACCCTGTGTTATCCCCAGCCCTGATTGGTCCATTTCTCTGTGCCTCTGACCTCATAGAGAGCCATTGAGCCAAGGACTATATAAACCCTCTCTGGACCTGGATTGTTACAGCCCAGGAAGCTTTCTTCGGTGACCTGCGGACTTGACCTCAGATAGTGTGTTTCCTTGATCATAGTTCTTGCAGTTATCCCAGTGAGTAGTTTAGCATAGTGTAGATAGTGTTCTTAGCATAGTGTTATTTGTTTTGTTAGCATAAGTTCACGTATTATTTTTATCTTAGTTAGCTTTCATTAGTAGTGTTAGCCTATTTAGTGCCCCAGTTGGTATAGTTTGTTAGTGTTCTAAGCATTAGTTGTTGTTGTTGTTGATTAGTTATTTAGTGTAGCTTATCTAGCATAGAGTTAGAGCAATCAGGCTCCCCCATGGCTCCTGGGGTGCCCTCCGTGTTTCTGGACAAGGAAATCCTCCAGGACTACAAGTTCTTAAAGACCATTGGCCATGGCAGCTCCGCTGAGGTGAAGCTGGCCCGGCACCATCAAACTGGCACTGAGGTGGCAGTGAAGATCATCAACAAACGCTTTATTGCTGGCCTCACGCCTCTGTCTGCAGAGCCCGACATCATGAAGAGACTGGACCATCCCAACATCATCAAGCTGCTGGAGGTCATAGAAGGTAAGGAAAATATGTACCTAATCATGGAACTTGCAGGTGGTGGTGACCTGGGTGAGAGAATAGACACATCTTGCCAGATGGAGGAAGGGGAAGCCTGAGCCATATTCTTGCAGCTATTGAAAGCCATGGAGTATCTTCACCAAAAGGGCATCGTGCACAGGGACCTGAAGCTTCAAAACATTGTATTCGGTTCAAAAAACAATATGAAACTAGCTGACTTTGGCATGGCTGCAACCTTCAGTGAAGGTAAGACGTTCAGAAACTTACTTGGCCCCTGAAGTTTTCCTGGGCCAGAACTACAAGGGGCCAGAAGCAGAAATCTGGAGCCTTGGCGTCATCCTCTATACAATGGAGGCCGGGGCCTTCCCATTTAAGGGATGGAACCACAATGAACTAAAAGCATCCTTCTTAAGAGGCACCTATGCAACACCTGGTTTCACTACACCCAAATTAAAAGCCTTCATCCAAAAGATCCTAACCCTTGACCCCAGCAAGAGACCCACCCTCCAGCAGATGATGGAAGACCCCTGGGTCCAGTCTGGGCAAGACAGCAGGAGGCCAGGCACGGCAGCGACAGACATCCCACCAGAGGCCGCCACCCCAGTGGAGGCCATCACCCCAATGGAGGCCGCCATCCCACTGGAGGCCAAAACCCCACTGAAGGGGAACACCCCAGCAGAGGGTGACATCCCACTGGAGACCAAAACACCACTGGAGCCCACTACCCCAGCTGAGACCAACACCCCACCAGAGAACACCATCCCACTGGAGGCTGCCATCCCACAAGAGATCAACACTCCACCAAAGACCGCCATCCCACTGGAGGCTGCCATCCCACCGGAGGCTGCCACCCCACCAGAGCCCTCCACTCCATCAATTCCCAGTCCCAGTTGTGCCCCCCAGTCTGGCCCTGTGTCCCCTCTCTCCAGCAATGGCCGCCTTAGCAGAGGCCCAGCAGGAGACACAGGAGCTGAGGGAAGTCCCAGACAAGACTGCTCCCTTTCTTCTGGGCAGGTAGTAGAGGATGACACTGAAGAGGGCCAGTGCCGGCGGGGGTGCGCTAGGAGGATTGTGAACTTCTTTCGCAAGATGTTCTACCTCACGCCGGCCCAAAACATCCACCGCAGGAAGAAGGTGGTGCCTGGGACCAGCCAGGACACTTGAGGCCAAGACCAGGAGGCGAGTTGGGGCATCAGCCATGCCTCCTCCTTTTATTTTATTGGATTTTCAATAAGGAGATTCAAATTGTAAAAAAAAAAAAAAGATGCTAAATCTCATTGTTAGTCAGAAAAATATAAATTAAGATGAAAAACAGAGAATATACCCACTAAATAGACAAAATAAATCTCATTAGTTTTGGTAAGCTATGGAGTTATATAAATTCTCATACACTACCAGTAAATGTGTAAATTCATTTATTAATATTAATTTTCAAAACCAGCTTAGTATTATCTTATAACTTTGATCTTGTGCATACTCTAGTCCCAAAGATTCCACATCTAGGTACATGATATAGAAATTACCTGACATGTGCAAAATTATTTGTAAACTAATTGTTAATAATAGCAACCGCACTTTCCATATGCCAGAGGTGGATAAATAAACTGTGTTATATTTAGCTAATAAAATACTGTAAATTGATTAATGAAGAGATAGAGTTCTAAGCACTAATTATAAATAAATTTTAGTAACACGGTGACAAGTAAAGGCAAGTTCCAGAAGGTTACATCTAGTATAACACCATTGTTCTATAATGTTTTCAAAAGTAAACACATTTAAATACTATATTCTTTAGCATAATTCACGCATGCATAAACTCTCTTTAAAATACAAAGAAACTTATGATGGCAAAATTTAACAATTAACCAAAATATAGGAGGATGGAATGGCACAGACTAGGGGAGGAGCCCGCAGATGACTCAGTGGTATTAGTGACATTGAGATCTAGATCTGGATAGCAAATTATCTCATGTACATTTTGATACTTTAAGTTATTCTATAGATTATCAAATATTACATAATAAAAACTAATAAAGTATAAGAATATAAAATAATATTTTTTCAGCAATGGCAACAGTTGGGAAACTAAATAAATTTCTTTGTTAAAATTTTTTTTAAATAGTGAACATCAAGTTTTAAGGGATTTTTTTCTTGATTTTCCTTTGTTTTTGTCAAGGACCCAATAAATAAGGAGAATGAACATTAAGTTTTAAGAAATTTACCTCACTATGGAATATATAAACTGTACAACAAAATAAAGGAATTTATTTTGACATTTTTCTATTATTTTCTATTTTCTAGACATTTTTCTATTATTTAGACTTCATTAAAGGAATTACAAATGTTTTATTGAGGTATTTTAAAGAAAACTTTCCTAAAGAAGATATAATTTTGCTAGCAAATTTTTACTTTATGAGTTATGGAATACCTTAGAGCAGACATTGAATTAAGATAGCTGTACATATTTTTTTTTACAGAAAAATGAAATAGTGAAGGAAATCAAAGTTAAGGAGTAACTGGGAGATATTTTTTAAACATTCCCTTACTTTGTAGTGAGTGTGGAAGGATTGATTTCATAAAATATTTTTATTTTTACTAGTTGCTGGCATCTAAAAAGTCCCCACTGTAAGATAAATTGCACAAAATGTTGGAAAAACACAAACATTACCTTAAAGGATATCTGTAAATAGTCAATGAAATAACTAAACCAATCATCCTTAAATCACAAAGAATCAAAGTTCATTATCAAGTGCAGGAGTGATTCATGGCATCTCATCTCCCAGAAACGACGCCAGAAGAGACACATCAGTAACACTTTGGAAAATATAGACACAACAAAACAACACACAAATGCAAGTAAATGAGGTACCTCACAGTTATGCTTTGTGCAACTCATATTTTGTAACCTGAGGTATGTATAGTCTTTACACATTGGGAAATCAATGTATAATCTTCTGATAGTATGTATAATCTTCCGATAGTATGTATAATCTTTACACATTGGGAAATCAACCTTTTATTTCTTTCTTATGAAAATGACCACAAACTAAGCATTTCTCTCTTACCAAACATGAAAGCCAGCTTCCTTTATTTTGATTCTGTCTTCATACTTCATCTTCTCTTTATTAGACAGTAGGGTTCTGTAACAGTCTCTTCTTTAGCTTTTGAATGATCAATGCTCTGGGTCAAAGAGTTGCCCCTGCCTGCCAGATTCTCTCTAATAAAGAATCTTGGTGACTTTAATGAACGAGATTCCTTCTTATATGAATGACAAGGAAATACTGTAACATAACATTATAATAAGTTGTATCTTACTCTATACAGACATTGAGATCGATTGAAGAGAGAACAGATTAGAGTAAGAGAACTTGACAAAGACATAACATTTCACTGGAGTACTCAAAATTATCTTTTACAAGAATTTATTCTTAGGGTACAGGTATCTGAGAAAAGATATCAAATAAAGAGAAACCATAATAGAAAAATAGAGTCAATTAAGCAAGTACTATGCAAGAAAAATGTATGTTCTATTTCAACATGTAATAAAGAAAAGTGTTTACATTTTCAATATTTAAAAATTGTTTTTCATTGTGCTTTCATGTACATTACCTTACCAATGGGAGAAAAAAATAGAAGATAGTTTTCAGATGTATTTTTGTTTTAACAAGTTTTTTTGTTTGTTTGTTTTTGTAGTTTTTGTGGTGGGTCCAGGTTTAAACCCGCCACCTCCAGTATATGGGGCCAGCACCCTACTCGTTTGAGCCACAGGCACTGCCCAATTTTCAGATGTATTTTTGATAAAACATCACAAAGGACACTCACTCTGGTTTTGAGGAAAGGACATACGAAAAGCCTATTATTTCAATATTCAGAGATATGCTCTAATTTTCATAGGAAAGAAGAAGAACAGATAGTAAGGAGATTTTTATTTCAAAGAAAAGAAAAGTAGAAGACAGAGAAAGCATGAAAAAAGATTGATTTGGGAACGGGGAGGCAAAATGAACTATTTCAGATGTGAAATTGAAGGCTGCGTCCTCCTAACGTTTTGAGTGAACAACTCACCAGGTACCACCACCTCTTTCTAACACTGGCTCTATGCGCTTCTGTAAAAATGGCTGTGTGTCAAAGAGAGGAGAAATGCAATCATTATTTTTAGAAATTTGTAGACATTTTCCATTTCCTAGCTGACTATCATAATTTATTTCCTGCAGGGTTGTTTATCATCCATAAAAATTGTGTAGGATTTGCAAAGCAATCTTGAGTTCCTACCCTCTGGAATGAGTGTAGAACCAGAAAAAACCTAAGGTGATTTTATTTTATTTTATTTTTTTCCATTCAACTTGGAGAAGAAAACAGTTCCTTGACAAATTGTATTGAAGGCACTTAGAACAGAATCATCATTGCAAGGGCTTTATTTTTTAGAGTTTGAAAGTTTTAAAGCTTTGGAGGTCATCGGATAGCTCAGATGCGAATTCAGTCTATGGTGTTCAAGAAAAGACCGCCAGACACTGCAAAGGGATTGAGGGTAGGGAGTAAGGGTGGAGAGTATTGCCTAGAAGAATGCAACTGACATCCTCTTTTCTCTACATTGTGTTGTAGCCTCCCTCAGAACTAGGACTTTTAAAAAATTTTTTCTGGAGAAAGTACAAAAATCATTGTGTAACTAAAGATTAGGAAGCAACCCCCACTGGTGCTGACGGGCAAGTTTGGATTCATGTGCCCGGGAGAAACTCTCACACAATGTTGAGCCTCAGGAAGCAGGTTGTTGCTGCAGGTTTTTCTCCAGTTCCCTTGAACCAACAGAACCTTAAAATAATTTGCATCTGCAACATTAGACCTCATCAATGCACTATCATCTGACTATGTTTAAACCATTGACGAGCTGCTCTTAGGTAACCAAACCAAACACACAAAAACTACATACAAACAGAATGACAACAATGCAGTGAATTATCTGCGTAGTCCCTATACTTTCCATGATATTTTTTTCCCTCAGAAACTAAGGCTTTGTGCTACATAATATTGAACCAGGCAGAGTCTTCTAATTTCTGCAGCTTGACTCGATGTAGATTTGAGCATACAAGTATTTATTGATCGTAGATGGTGGCACTGCGTGTGTGTTTCCTAGTCTCTCATCCTGTTGTTCTCACAGAGCATTGGTACAACAGAAAGAGGCCAGAATAAGCAACCCTGGTTTTGGCCCTGCTTTGTCTCTGTCTCTCTTGGGTGGGCCACCTGGCATAACTTTTTCCCTGAGTTTCAGTTTTCTTATTGATAATGTGGGACAGTAAATAGTATAGGCTAGACATTTAGCTGCTGTATTTGTCATATGTCATGCTCTAGAAGATGGTATGTACAATATTTTTGCTTAAAATCTGTTCACTGTACTTAACTTTTTATTAAGGTACACTCAGAACCTTGCAAAAGTCACAAATAGTCTAGGTGTTACATGGGTAAAAAGACAAGAGTCTAAAGACAGACCAGGACACACATTGCTGATTGACTAGTCTTATGTCCGAGGGTTATGTCATGGGGTTAATTTCACCATTAATTGTAGCAGCGAATGCTTATCATGTATTTAGTCTTTTAAACACATGGTTCAGCATGAATTAAGTCAACAAATCTTCAAAATAATTTTAGGAGGTAAGTACTATAAATATCTTCCTTTGACATGAGGAAATTGAGGCACAAAAATATTAAGTAACTTACCCTAAATCTCGCAGCTAGTAAGTGATGGAACAAGGTTTCCAGTCCAGGCAGTAGGGCACTAGTCTGTACCCACCGTGCCCTAAGTCCTCTCTGTGTATTTACTAAACTATGCAGATTAGATACCTATCAGTGCTATTCACATTCAATAATCACACCTTCTGTGGGTTCAAGTTTGAGTGAAGATTAAGGTTAGATCTAAAACAAAATCTTTTCCTTTGGTTATGCTATGGCACAATCCATGAAAAGCCAATTACATTTCCTTTCCAGTTTCTAGAAAACACCACATTTTAATACATTTTAAAAATATGCCATATGCCTGCCTGCACATGAAGCTTGGAGATTTCCTAGATAAATACAAGGAATAAAACAATAACCCAAAAACCAAGTAGTGGGAACAGATGTTTTGGAGAGAAGCAGAAATATTACTGCTTCCTAAAGTTTTTATGGAATGTATTAAATTCCCAAGGGGCCCTGAATAAAGATTTTTCCAATTTTGAATTATAAGCTTGCAGGGAGAGTTTTTAATTTCATAAGAAAACACCAACAGATTTGTTTAAGGACCTGGAGGTTTTCAACAGATTTTCTAGGGGTCATAAGTATAAATAGGTTTCTCCATGACTTCCAGTTGGTGGAGATTCAGTCAGTTGAGTAACAAAGTGGGCTCCATTTGAGTCTCTGGGGGAAAGTGTAACTCCAGCTTAGAGACCAGCGCCTTCTGTGCAGAATTAGAGAGTGGCTGCTCGGATGTCATATTTTGCCATCTATGGTATAATCCTCTTCTGTTTTTACATACATCTGCTCCTCTCTGACCAACCACTCTCTCTACAAACAGAGACTCACACATTTGCACACACATAGGGACATAGATAGACCCGCGCGCACACACACACACACTCAGAACTTACCACAACCACAGATTCTTTGAATGAAATCCTAGGAAGGACTTAATACACAAACTCCTGTGCTTCATTGAATTTCTAGTGGTGTGGAGTCAGCTAATGTTCAACAGCCATCTTGTCAGTTTATAAGAAGTAAAACTGATAATGAGCCAAAAAGATGACAATTACATTTTTCTGATAGGTAAGAGCTGACAATCAACGCACTGACTTTGAAGTCCTTTGGGGGAATAAATAATGCCTCCCAAGCTTAAGTAAAAATCATGCCAGGTTTGCAGGAAAGGTGTCAGGTAATAACTGAGTTTGAGAAGAGAATAGCAGAGAAAAGGGTAGGGAGATAAAATGCACCCATTTTAAAGAATGTTTTGAAGAAGAGGGAGTGGAAAAGAATACTGGGAGAAGGAAACATATAGGAGAAAATTCTCTACTAGTTGGGACATGCTGGGACAGACTAGTGTCCAGCATTATTTCATGCTAGGCCCACCCTGCACGTGACCACGTCCAGGACACACAGTCCGCACTCAGCATCCTCTGGGACTCTGCCACCCTCACACCATGGGCCAGTACAAGAGGCTGCTACTTGAGGGAGATCAGTTTTCCCCCATTCCTTGAGATTATCGACTTTTCCAAGGGAAGACATTTGTTTCTCTTCTCTCTTCTGCTTTTTAAGGAAGAGAAAACACGACTTCCTCTGTGACTTATGTTGGGAAAGTCTCTTAACCCCACACCACCCAGCTGTACATCCTTACCCCTGTGCCTGTGGCCACCATCAAACTGAGCTTCCCAAAAGGAGCACAAAATAGCTTTTATTAAATCCACCCTCACAGGTGACTGTGAGAGGAATGCAACAAAACTTTTGAATAGTCTTTAGGACATTATCCATCAAAGAAAATCAACTTGATTTGATTGATGAACTAAAATTTGATATTCTTTTCCACGGCTTAGCATCATCACTAAAAATGGGAGACAGGTCTCAGGAAATGCCCCTGAGTTGAGAGATTTGTGGTAAAACACCAGAGGCTTCAGTTTCTAATGATGCAAAGACAAAAGTAAATAACGCCACCATGGTCTGGCTGTAGGAGGCGAGCTGTTCAATAGACTGAAGAGAACCACAGCTGTCACTGCTATGCTTTAGATGACAGAAACCCAGGTGGTACCTTATTCATGTACAATATTTCCATCACAAACATTTTAGGAATCCACATTTAGCTTACAGCATGATGCTAAGGTTTCAGTTAATGTTCAATGCCTCTGAATAAGTTAATTTGGTTTACCTTGGGTGAAAAGAAAACAAAAACACCTTGACACAAACCAATAGAACATTTTGACTTTAGACGATTGGCCTAGGAATAGCCAAATGATAATCGTGAAAAAGCAGGATAGCAATTATCGGCTGCAGTTGGGTCTGTGTATTCTAAGTTCTGTTTAAATGATGCAAGATGTGAGAAGAATTGGACAATTATCCATCTGATTTGATCAGTGGAGACAGCCCAAACAGCTCCTTCAGCAGGGAGACGGAGCTCTGACTAGCTCCACTGATCAAATCAAGGCAGGAACTGCCAAAGCTCTCCTTTATTTTCCACAAAGTAGATGCTGCCTGAAGGAATGGCTTAGATTCAAAGGCTCCATTTGAAGTTCTCCAAAAGTCTGTTAATTGGAGCTCTTTGGACAGTTATAATCGTGTAGCCTAATCTGGTTGGCTAACGTGTTCTTAGATACCATAAATTCTGTTACCTTAAAAGAGAGAGAGAAAAAAAAGGTTTAAAAATCATTATAAATAGCCTGATTTTGTTGTTTACAAGTAACAAACTCACATTTGGGACTGTCAGCTAGTCTTAGATTTGGCAAGATAGCCAGGAAATGTAAACATGAATGTTTTTAGTGTATAATTGTGTTTTATGTTTGGGTTCTTTAAGCACAGAGTTACAGGTAATTCCTTTAGTCAGCACCAACGTTTATTAATGTCAATAGTTCACAGAGAAGACTGAACAATGGTTTTCATATTATATTCTTAACCTATCTCTTAGAAGTTAACCTGTTAAGTTTTCAGAGATGTATTTAATTATTTCCTAAAGAATCTACCTTCTTTATAAAATAATGAGAAACTAGAGTGAGCAGACAGTGCTGAGTAGATCTCAACAAAGGGAGAAATTGCTCAGGATTAATAAAACTCACAGAATCCAACACAAGTAACTAAAAGGTTATTATGTCTCAGTTTATTATCACAGCACAGTATGAAACACAAATCCAAGTCACAATTGTGTAGACGTCCCTTGCAAATATGTTGACGACAACCCAAATCATACATACACACACACACACACACTCAATCACACACACACATAATCTATTGCACTCAACTTTTGTTCTCATTTGCCTCACCTTGAGTTATATTACCACCATCCAAAAAAACAAATATAATAGTTTTCCAAGTAAACTCTAGAAATCTCTCTGCTCACAAGATTCTTGGGACAATGATGGGTAACTTTTATATAATTCTTCCAGGATTATTTCCAACGAAGATGGTGTTCTTGAGGACCTTAATGGTAAGCTGTTTCATATTACTTCTCTGAAGTCACAGAAGAACTGAATCAATTCATATAAAACAGCAAAGCAAACAACTTTTAGTGTTCATTCATTTGTAGCCCAGTTGATTATCTTATAAGGAATATGATACTAAATCAACTTAATTCAAAAGCATCACGTCATTTAGAATCTGGAAGTGTTTAGAGTTCTTTAGTTACCCAATGTCAAAAGGTGTAGAAAAAGAAGAACTAAGGGGGGAAAATGGGGAGAGAGGGAGGGAGAAAAGGAGGAAAGGAGGAAGGAAGAGAGGAAGGAAGGAAGGAAGAAAGGAAAGAAGGAAGAAAGGAAGGAAGGGTAGGTGTGTGGAAGAAGAGAGGGAGGGGAGAAAGAAAACAGAAAAGTAAATAGAAGAAAGGAAAAGAAAAAACTACAAAGAAGGATCACTTCCCAGAAATGAATAAATTGAGTATTTATTTCACCAAATTTGTATTGAGTACTTGTTCCATTTCAGCCTTGTGTTAACCATATGAAATTTACTAAGGATGTAAAAAAGGCAAACCTGGTTATAACTACCTATATAGCACTTAATAACCAGACGTCTTAATTTATTTAACAAGAAATGAAGAAAAATGGCTATTATTACCATTGCCATTTTATAGATGATAAATTTGCAACACAGGGAAATAAAGTTACTTAAACAAAGTTGCTCAACAAAATTGCTTACAAAGTTAGGGGAAGAAATACATCCTGACTTTAAGAAACCCTCACAAAAATTAACCAGCAATGCAACTACTAAAATTATGATATCAGGAAAACTGCCACTAGTAATGAGTGGTGTGGAGTTAACAACAATAAAATTTCAGAGGCAAGAAAGATCAAGAAATGTTTTATGCAGAAGTGGAACTTGAGAAATCCCATTAGAAATGTCTGGGAATTGTATAAGCAGATGAATGATAGGGACCATTTTAGTTAAAGGGCATACTCTGAGCAGAAGTGCTGACAAGTTCGGAATTTATAACATTGGAGGAGGGTTTGCAAAAGTTGTCTTGGAGCAACAAGTAAAAAGAATAATGAGTTAAAGATCTGGTGCTTTAAGATCTAGGTGATGGATAAGTATTAAAATTTTTGATCAGGAAATGAGCATAAAGAAATTAAAGTTTGGAGGAAGTTCAATGTAGTAACAGTTTGCAATATGTGTTAAAGAAGAAAGAGACTAGAGCTAGAGATACGTCTTAGGAGCCTACTGGAACATGTTTTCTTAAAATAATGAGTCTTTTAGAGGCTTCCTCAAGCAGGGATGAGGTGGGTGTCAGGGAGGATAATTCAAATAGCAGAATTATAAAACTAAGATTCTATTTCATGAGTCTATTCTGCCAATTATATAATTGTTCATATAATAAATATCATATTTATGAAGGCCTCAAGAATTCATAGGTATTATGAGGAAGAGCAGTATTCATTAAAGGATGTGGCAGAAGTGATGAGTGGCAAAATGATGGCTCACACCTATAGTCCCAGCTACACAAGAGGCTGAGACAGAGGGGTCATTTGAGTCCAGGAGTTTGAGTCTGCAGTTTGCAAAATCAAAACTGTGAATAGCTACTGCACCCGAGCCTGGGCCACAAAGCAAGACCCCATCTTTATATTAAAGAAACAACAACAACAACAACACACATTTAATAGCACAATTAGTGAATGAGAGGTATGAGAAGTGCTTGGGTGTAAAAACCTCACAGAAGAGGGGAATCATTTCTCAGAGAAAGATGACTAATGGGAGGAAATAAAGGAGCATGACATGAAGACTGCAAGGAAATTGTTGCCTGATGGAGCAGACTCCCAAGAGAAACTGTGGAGAGGTCATAAGTCAGGACGTTTAAGGTGAATTTGAAACAAAGCTACAAGTGTCTGCTGGGAGAGCCTTTCTGCATGTGCATGGAAAGGACAGCACAGCCAAGTGGATCACTCCACCTCTAGTAGATTTGATTCCACACTAAGTTAAACGGAGCATCAAGATGCCACTTGCCTTGGTGATATTCTTTTAAATCTCCCAGCAGGCGAGGTGCTCTCAAACACAGATACACTTTGCCTCAATCCCATGGGTGCTGTTTAAATTTTTATCACCCTCTCAAAACCTCAAGCACCCACTGTATCCTTTATTGATCTGGCCATGTATTTCAGAGACAATAGTAGTTCTCTCTTCCTCTCTCTGTTTCTCATACAAACACACACACACACACACACACCCTCTCTTTATATCCTCCTTGTGATGGACAGTATTAACTAATTACCCAATCACCAATCTTTTATTTTTTTTTCCTTTTATAAAGTCATGTACACATAGATCATGAATACATTTATGTATATGTGGGATACAATGGGTTGATATTTTTTATAGAATTTGGAGTGCTTACATCAAACTAATTAATATAGCTTTTGCCTGATTTACTTGATTATTGTGTTAAGAGTCATGCTTTTCAGGGGCTGGATACTTTAAACCCAACAATGAGGGGGCACATTCAGCAGCCTCAGTAAGTGAATCAAAATTGGTATACGCCATGGTCATTCTAATTCTTCTCGCCAGTGAAAGAAATTTAGTAATGGACAAGTGTCACGATTCTGGCCAAAGACACATTCACAGAAGCCTATTAGGAAGCTACTGGAAATTTCTTTTTCTTGCTCCCAAAGTAGTAGAATTCTAATTCAAATTAAGCTACTTGTACCAGGGTCATCATTTTCTTTTTTTTATTACCCATAGGTTGTATGCAAAGGGTCACCAGAATCTAACTGACAAACCAATTAACCCATTTTCAATCTGTATCAACCTAGCGTCTCTGTGGCTTGGACTGTCTTGCCTCCTCCTTCTTTTATTTTACCTTGTCTTTACCAGTTCTGAGTCTCAGGATCCTGTACGACACTCTCCTCCTGTCTACTTCTCTGTACGCTGCTGTGTACTGGATTCCCTCTTTCTCACCATTTCCTTCTTTCTTCTCTACAAGCTCGTTGAAGGGGGCCATCTACAGTTCCTTGCCTTCTACAGTGACTGCATTACCATCCTTCTTTCCTGCATTCAGGGTTCATAATTCCTTCTATTCCGTAGATATTTCAAAGTGGATTCCATGAGAGTAACCCACTCGATCTATAAAGTTAAGTGTTCGAATTATACTTTCTACCTGACATCTCTAGGTTAATTTCATAACATTTATAAACTGGAAGCCCTGTACTTATTTTGAACCTCTTCCTATCTCTCATATCCCTGCTTCAAATCAGCTAACAAATTTTATGAATTCTGGTCCAAATGTTTATTGAATATCTTTATTTTTTATTAATGCTACCTCTGTTTCAATTGACATATTTATATTCAACATTAAAAATGTGCCCTTAAGTAATAGGTTCAGGCTCCTACTGAACCAGTTCTGATGGTGCCACTGAGATGCAGTCCTAGGGGGAAAGCTAATAGAATCATGTGTCACTGATGTGATTAGAGTCTTGTTAACCCTGTTCACAGTAAAATCTGGAAGGACTACCTTTTACCTCAAGAGTCAGAAATCTTCAGTGTGGTAAACTAAGGATTTTTCATTTGAAAGCATTTTTTAAATTATTCACCCAGAACTCTGAAATGATCATGGTCACAATTTTCCATATTTCATTCTACAATTAATCAAGATCAGGAGGCATATGTTAACTAACAGCTGCTTTCTGTGAGTAAAGCAATAAGGCACTTTTATTCCTACAGCAACATCCTCTCTCGCTTCTGGTGTAACTTATCCACATCACAGGCCCCTCAAAATCTTTCATGATACAAAAATACATTTTCAGTCAGATGTGCTGGCTCACACCTGTAATCCTAGCACTTTGGGAGACCAAAGCAGGTGGATTGCTTAAGCTCAGGAGTTCAATACCATCCTATAAACAAGAGCAAGAACTCATCTCTACTAAAAACAGAAGTAGTTGGATATGGTTGCAGATGCCTGTAATCCCAGCTACTCAGGAGGCTGAGGCAGGACAATTGCTCGAGTCCAAGAGTTTGAGGTTGCTGTGAGCTATGATGTCATAGCATTCTAACCAGGGCAACTCTGTCTCTAAACCTAACTAAATAATAAATAAATAAAAACATATTCTCTTATGTGAACAAAAGGAAAAGTCATTGAGTGCATACTCATATGTCATACATATATATGCCAAGAAACAGTTATTACAATGAGTATTAGTGGTGTCATCCAACAGTAAAACCAGACCTGAGAGAGTAGCACTATTTCATATAAAATGTCCAAGTGACAGTTAAATCAAAACCCAGACAATGAGAAGGAGAAAAAAAAGTAGAATGAACAAATACAAGAAAGGTCAGAAAGTAGGGTTGATCGTGCACAAAACCAGGAAGCAAGCCAGTGTGGCCCCTCAGCACAGTGGGAAAAGACAGGCAGGAAGGACAGAAGTGTGGGGAGGAAAACTCTTTTATGGTCTTTTGGCAAAATAAAGAACGTGGTATTTTAGAGTGAAGGTGTAGCAGGAGTATGGGATGGCACAGTTTACCTATTGGGGGTATTATCTTAGCTACCCTGTGAAGAATGGTC
The DNA here is from genome assembly GCA_963573935.1 of Arctocebus calabarensis. Lineage (NCBI taxonomy): Eukaryota > Metazoa > Chordata > Mammalia > Primates > Lorisidae > Arctocebus > Arctocebus calabarensis. The sequence goes on from CAUYON010082571.1 coordinate 22,813, forward strand.
TACAAGAGGGCAGTAGAGAGACAACCAGAAAGGAGCCTGGAAGGCCAGTCAGGGGATCTCAGATTAGTGTCCGGCCACAGACATAGTGAGAAGTGACTGAATTTAGGAATTTTTTTGTTTTTAATTAGAGCCACATTTGATAAACTGTGTGGAGTTGTAGAAGAGGATACAGCAAAGATATTTCTTAGTTTTTAATTTCATACTTGAAATTTTGCTAGATGTGCTTACAAAGTAGCTCCTCCTCCTGATCGTCTTTCTAGAATTGGCTACTCTATGGATTTATCTACACTCGCGAGAAACTTGACACATTTATTTATTGACACTTTTTTTTATCCCTGGAATGTCTGTATTGCAATTAGTCCTCAAAATCTAATTACTTAGGACCTGTCACTCCAATTGCTAAAATATTGTGAATCTTCCCACTTCTTGTATTTCTACTGAAACATCCTGGTCAAAAGCATAACTATCTCTTTCTTAGAAATGTATAATAATTAACTACTTTACCTGCATCTGTTCCTCATCTGTACATGTTCATCACAGAGTACCCAGATTGTTCTTGTTATGAAACAAAACTCATTTCAAATAAAACCCTTCTGTGCTATCCACATGGTCTTAGAATGAAATCCAAAATCTTTTATTTAAGTGCTCTATAAGGTTCTGCCAGATCTAGCTCTTGTCCAGCACAACTTCAAACTACTCTCTTTTCCAATCCCAGAATTCCAGGCACAGGGGCCTACTTCAGTGGCTCAGAAGCTCCATACTCCACACTGCCTCAGGCCATTTGCACATGCCATCCCATTACCTGCTTTAATACTCTCCCTTAAGCTCGCAGGATAAACGTTATTTCTATAGGGAAAGAACTGTTACTATCCATTCTTGTGGCACCTTGTATTCCTCCTTTATCACACTATTAGCAACGACAATTATCTTTTTTAGGAGGTAGCAGCAAGTAGAGATGGTTATGCAAATTTTTTATGATAATCTAATTTTTCCACTGATATCAGACCATGAAGGAAAGTAGAAAACAAAGAAGTGGTTCAAAGGGGATATAGTATTAAAGAGGTTGTCGTACCTCTTAGAGATGATCCACAGAGAATGTTAGGTTGTTGAAATGTGCGTCAAAGAGGACAACTCATAAACTGAGTGGCCGAGCAGGTGAAACAGAACAGAACCCAGAGGAGTGGGTTTCTCAACACTTCTCAACAGAGTGGCTGGGGAAACATCTCTGCCACTGGAGGGAAGAAGGTTCATACAGTGATAGAGAGATGGAGGCATTTGCATCTGATAGCTTCTAATTTCTCAACTAAATATGATATGAAATCACCAGGTGAGAATGAAAAGGTAAAGGGTACGGAAGTTTTGAGGAGAAAAGATACAGTCATTTCCGAATGTCAGGGGAAACAAATTTGGAATTGCAGGTGGTATTGACTGACTGAGGATAGTGGACATGAATTTAGGGTAAAACATATCAGCAGATAAATGTTTTTCCAGCAAGATTTTGCCTTGCCGATTTTGCTTTGCCGATGCAGGTGTAGAGAAGAAGAAAGTTAAACCAATTGAGGGTGATGAGTTAGAAGATGAGAGCAAGAGGAAGGCATAACAACAGAGTTGAAGGGATCCATAAGGAAGTCTTCATAATTATGAAACAGAAAAAGATGGAACAAAATGAAAGCAGAATGATGCTGGTAGAGTGAATGGATTGGAACTCGGGATGAGACCAAGGACTGTTGAAGTGACAGAGGTTGAGCAAGCGAGGGGAAGGGTCAGAGGTGATAATGTCAGAACTGATGTTAAAATTTAGGGGTGGTTCAACTTCTCATGATGACAAGATGCAAAGTGTGACAAGGAGGTGGGTGGCAGGGATGCTGTGGAAACCTGCAGGTGGCAATATCCTGGAGAGATCAGACACTTGCCTGTTATGATACCAAGGACAAGGGAGACAGCCTCAGTCTGATATGGAGAAGGGTACATCTGTACAGCATGCAGTCAAAGGAAGAAGCAGGGTGTCTTCTTTTCTGTTTGTTTCGTCCATATTGATGGAGAATAGAGGAGTAATAGTCCAGAATTCAAAGAGCATCAACAAGTAAAGCCAATAGACATGGAAGCTGCCTTTAGGAAACTCATGAACTAGCAGGAGACAAAGATATTAATCAAACAAGTAAATAAATAAGAATATAAATTACAGACTCTGAAAAGGACTATGAAGAAAGAGTGGAAGTCCCTGTCAAAGCTGGAAGTACAGCGAAGAAACTGATCTATGGAGGAAGAATAAACCCAGGGATGTGATAAGTGAGCAGAGAGTCAAAGGATTGGTGGGAGTTAGGGAAACAAAGGACGACTGAGGAGAGAGATGATAAGGCAAAAATGGGAAAGCAACTGTCTAGAGAATTAAGAGAAATTTTTCAAGATTTGACCACGAATGGATTAATAAATTGTGGTACATGTATACCATGGAATACTATGCAGCCTTAAAGAAAGATGGAGACTTTACCTCTTTTGTGTTTACATGGATGGAGCTGGAACATATTCTTCTTAGCAAAGTATCTCAAGAAT